>JUFY01034434.1:57532-169235 GCA_001855655.1 Leptopilina clavipes
AGTTAAAATAATATAAAAGTAGTTTACAACTACTTTAAAAATAGATTTTACAAAATTAAATAAACGTACATAACAGGTTTAAAAACAACTTTATCTAAGTTTACAACTATTTAAAATAAGCTCAAAAATATGTCAAATAGTTCAAAAGTAGTGAAAAAATGTTTAGTGATTGTTCTGACAAGTTTGAAACAATTTCCTACAACTTTGAACCAGTTGGAATAAATTTAAATTCAGTTCGAAAATTTTGTAAGCTTTTACAACTAGTTTGAAACAAGTTCTGACAAATTTAAAACAACAAGTGACTAGTTGGAACAGGTTCAAATCTGTTTAAAGGTTCAAATAGTTTGAAAGTAGTTTGAAAGTAGTTTGAAAGTTGTTCAAACAAGTTTTAAATTACCTCTTACAGTTATTACAACTAACTTGAATAAGTTCAAATGTAATTAAAACGGTTTAAAAGTAGTTAGAAATAGTTGTAACAAATTTCCAAAAAGTTTATAACCACTTCTAACAATTTTCAACTATTTTGAACTAATTAAAATCCAATTTCAACAGTTTAAAAGCAGTTATAAACAGTTTGAGAACATTTCTAACTTGTTCGAAACTACTTCTTACAAGTTCCAACTAGTTGAAACCAGTTCAAATCCAATTTAAAGAGTTGAAAAGTAGTAACAACAAAATTAAAAATAGTCCAAACATGTTTTAAACAACTTCTTACAAGTTTGGATCAATTGGAACTGGTTCAAAATCAATTAAAACAGTTTAAAAGTATTTAACTGTTTGAAAATTGTTCTAACAAGTTTGAAACTAATTTTAACGAGTCCAAAACAAACTAAACAAGTTTAAAATAAATTCAGACAGTTTGAAATTAGTTCCAAATAGGTTGAAAGGTAGAACAAGTGGAAATGTACAGCAACAACTAATTTAATATTTCAGCATTAGTTTCTTTTTATTTTTCATTAGTTCATGTGTCAATAGTACTTGTGTCAGTGAATGCAGCAATGAATGCAAAAAAAAGTAGTGAGCGAAAGCTTGAACAATAGGAAAACTTTCCCTGACCTGCTGAGGTTAATTTGTGCAGTTCTTGAGTAGAATGATTTTGCTCCAATTTTCCCCTTATGTAAATTCACATAAGGGTCTCCATATCTCGTTGTTCAGTTTTTGTCTAGGGTAGTTAATCCCTTGTGAAAAATTTGTTCTCTATCTCTTTCACTTTTTCTACAATGATTTCTCGTTTTTCTTCAATTTTATTTTCTTATTGCTTTCGGAACCTAGTAATTTGCCGCATATATAGCTTATTTTTTGTATACCAACAAATTTTTTTTCCACTCCCAGAACATTATAATAGCAATCGCGAGTTTAAATTTTTTTTTTGGAAAAATAAGTTATAGAGCTCATAAAATGCGTTTTATTTATTTTTGAAAGAATGCGGTCAAATTTAGCCTCTAATGGTGAACGGATGTTCTACACCACAAACTTCTAAACTTTCAAAACAAATTTTTTTAGAAAAAATTATATCCAATCTGCTGCTTTGATTAAATTAAAATTGAATTATCCGTTTGTATTTAATATTTATTAAAATTTTTCTTACTTTGAGTCGGGTGATTTTGTGAATTAAGGATTTTTTTTGAGGATTTTTCAAACTGGAAAAAATATAATCTCTTCATGTGTTATACTTAATAGCTGATCTTTGTAATATATGAGTCGTAAATTTCATTTAAGTATAAATAATACACTCTTCATTGCTTGAAACGCATTCTAAACTCCGACACATAAAATGCAATTTCTTGTCCTGCTGGCATTAACTGACTGATGTTGTCTATTTGTTCAGCAGTAAAGCTCATAATGCAAATTTGAAGCAACAGTAACAGACATTACTAACAATAGTTTATCTCTTTAGGGTCACGTGCACAAAGAGTAATTATAATTAATGTATAACAAGCGAATCAAATTGTCAATCTTTAAATTTGATTTATATAATTTTCTAATATCCATGTCATTCATTTCATTTGCAACCAGTTTGCAAAATGATTAAACCGTTTCAAACAATTTGAAAACAGTTCTAACAAGTTTAAAACCATTTCTTACAAGTTTTAACCAATTGGAACAAGTTTAAATCCAATTCGAACGGTTTAAAAGTAGTTACAATCAGTTTGAAAATAGTTCTGACAAGTTTAATACCAGTTCGTACAAGTTTTAACCAATTGGAACAAGTTTAAATCCAATTCGAACGGTTTAAAAGTAGTTACAATCAGTTTGAAAATAGTTCTGACAAGTTTAAAACCATTTCTTACAAGTTTTAACCAATTGGAACAAGTTTAAATCCAATTCGAACGGTTTAAAAGTAGTTACAATCAGTTTGAAAATAGTTCTGACAAGTTTAAAACCAGTTCGTACATGTTTTAACCAGTCAGAATTAGTTAAAATCAAATTCAAACAGTTTCAAACAGTAAATTTACTAGCTAGTTTCAGTAGTAGTTCCGACAAGTTTTAAATTACTTGAAACAAGTTTAAAACTAGTTAGAACAAGTTTAAAACATTACAAGCAATGAAAAGTTGTGAAAAATTATAATTTTGAGTTATTTCCTTATCAGAAAGTATTGTCAATATTATAATTTGATGAATCCAGTGTTTGGGAGGAAAATAAAAAGGCAGAAATTACTTTATCTTGAGTAAAAGAAAACCACAATGAGAAAAGGCAGTAAATTGATAAAAATTGATGACTTACGGATGAGGTGGTGGTGCATGAAAGACAGCGGCTGCTGCCGCCGCTGCGGCCGCGTGATGTTCCCATGCTACCGCAGCCGCTGCCGCCGCTGCTGCAGCGGCGGAACCATGTCCATGATGTGGATGAAATGGCGACGGCGCTGGGGGATGTGGATGCGGATGAAATGCCGCATGAAAAGCTGAATGAGGATGATGGGGTGGTGGTGGCAACAGGGAAAATGCCTCCTGATGATAAGCCACTTCCTTTTCAGGCATTTCTGATATACCGTCGCTCTCACTCCTGCTACCAAATTATCCTCCTACACTTCCAATCAAGATAACACTTTCTTCCCAATCCACTCTGGAATCTTCCCGCGGATTTCTCTGCCCAACACACACATAGTCCATCCGGTTTCAATTAATGTCTTCATCCACCTTTCAATTTCAAATATCCCGCTTCAAGAAACACTTCTTTCCTTCTTTAGACCGTTCTCCAAGAAGATGACATTGTTAATGTTTGTTTTCTTTCTTTATTATTCTCTAAAGATGATAATTTACAGATAAATGTTGGTATAATTAGGGATAATTTACTTCAATATCTACCGATTAGTCAAGATGATGACAATCTTCCTAAACATAAGGGTATTATTAAGGATGTTGATTTGATGCAAAATTATCTCTCTCTAGAGATGATTTTTACGCATTGGTATCAATTGCTCATGAAGATAATCTTTATAAGTTGAAATTTTCTTACAAAGACGATTTTCACAAGTTAGTCATTAGTATTATCATAACGTTACTATAGTAACGAATTTGGGAAAAAAATTAATTCAAACTATAGAAATTAATTTTTTCGAAAAAATTCAATTTTGATGGAATAATAAACAGAGAAAAAATACAAGATTTATAATCGATTACTGTGAGAAAAAGATCAACAAGAGTTGATTTTTGATTAAGTTCCTTGATAATACCAAATTGGGAAACAGTTTTGGAACACATCACCTGAGAGAGAGATGATCACTCACAAAATCCGAGAATGTGTCTTCAGTACCGAAATCCTTGTTAAAATCCTGGTGCACTGACCTCGAGTTTAAAACAATCACTTTTGAATTCAACAAAAGAATGTTTTTGTTGATTTGGCAAAAAAAAAAACGAATTTTTTTGCACACTACCACCAAGCAATTATTATTAATGACTCGCGATCACGTTGACACGAGTTAAGCACTATTAAAGCAGCAACCGGTCACGGTGCTTATAGTTTGGCGGATATGGCGGTACTGAGTCTGACTGAGTCCTTCTCTGGAAGAGGGGTAGTCATGCCGAAGCAATCGTGCATTCTCAGTGGGCGTGCGACGGAGAGATTCAAGAGAAAACTCAAAATAAGAGCGAGAGAGAGAGAGAGAGAAAAGTGAGTAGAGGACGGTATACAAGATGTACTCTGGATGGAGTTTTTAAACTGAGTCAGTGAGTGGAAGAAGGAGAAAACGATTGAAAGGAGAAATAAAGAAAGAGAAAGAGAGAGTGAGTTAGTGAAGGCAGAGTTAGGGTGAGAGGGAGTTGAAGTAAGGGTCCATTCCGGAAGTGGAAGAGAGATGGAATGATGATGTGGAGGGGTGCTCCCCGTTTATGGGAAGAGAAAGAAAGAAGCGGCAGTGTGCAGGAGCAAGATGGCTCGTACCATGGAAGAGAGGGAGAGGGAACGCGTGTCAGTTCGACAACTCAACTAGCACCAGCCGTGCCTGACTCCCACTACCACGACACCGAACCTCCTTCTTCTTCTCCTCTGCATCCCTTCCACAGGATCAGACTCGTGTATGTGTCTCTCCTTACCACGGCCCTTCGAAGGGCCTTCTCAAATGGTGAACACTGTATCTCAACACAAATCCGCTTCTTCAAATTATTATCACTTGATATCTAAAAACTTTAAAATTAGTGCTAACAAATTTAAAAATAGTTTTGACAAGTTGGAACCACTACTAATAGGTTTCAAACTAGTTAAAATGACTTCAAACAGTTTAAAACTTGTTACAAACATGTTTGACATAATTCTTACAAGTTCAAACCTCTTATAACAGGTTTATTACCACTTCAAAGAAGTTTAAAACCAGTTCAAATAAGTTCAAATACGATTCAAATAGTTTAGAACCAGTTGTTACCTATTTGCACAAAATTGTTAGAACTTTAAAACCGTATGTAACATGTTTGAAACTAGTTGGAATGAGTTTAAATTCGTTCGAAACAGTTTGAAACCGGTTACAACTAATTGGGACACAATTTTTATTAGTTTCAACCTTTAAATAAAAGGTTTGATACCACTTTATAGGATTTTAAAACCAGTTGGAATAAGTTCAAATACGATACAAATAGTTTAGAACCAGTTGTTACCTATTTGCACACAATTGTTAGAACTTTAAAACCGTATGTAACATGTTTGAAACTATTTGGAATGAGTTTAAATTCGTTTGAAACAGTTTGAAACCGGTTACAACTAATTGGGACACAATTTTTATTAGTTTCAACCTTTAAATAAAGGTTTGATACCACTTTATAGGATTTTAAAACCAGTTGGAATAAGTTCCAACTGGTTCGATTTAAACAGTTTAGAATCTGTTATATCCTATTTGGAAAGAATTAGTAGAATTAAAGCCAGTTGTAAAGGTTTAAAACCAGTTGGAATGAGTTCAAATTCGTTTCAAACGGTTTAAAACTGGTAACAATCTGGTTGCAACAAACATAGTTGCAACTGGTTTGAAAATAGTTCTAATAAGTTTGAATCCATTCGTAAAATTTCAAGTTTTGTTTAAACAAGCTTAAAACAAGTTCAATCATTTTCAAAAACAGTTTGGTAATTTAAAATTATTTACAGTCTGTTTAATTTAAATATTTAAATAAATATTTAAAGTAATTAGATATTATATTACTTTTGCAAAATTAGAAACATTTTTCTGGAACACTAATGAAACCGTATGACCCAGTTTTGTGTTTATGGGTTTAAAAAAAATATATATAGCACTGGTTGTAAAAAAAAAGAGTGGAGAGGAAGTGACACATCAGAATGAAGCAATTAGAATGACAACAAATGGTCAGTTATGAGAGTTTGGTACTTTTTTCTATTAGACGATTATGAGCAGAAAAATAAATACGTTCTGGTCGGAAACCTGTGTCAAACCAACCGAGGTGCCGATTTCCGGTTGTTTCTCTAGCTCGATGCCCTTTCTTCGAAACCTCTCGCCTCTCAATGCATCCATCCCTTCTTCGATAACAATGGGAAGCAACATTGTATCCGCTTTCAGGTCCAAGAGAAGTCGAATTTTTCTAAGATGTGTAACGCAGATTATTTCCACACTCAATTTTAAAACAAATTATTATTCCTAATCTTCTTCTTTTTTCATTTTTTTCGGTACATATTAAAATTTTTCCTTTACGTTAAAAAAAGGGATTACTGGATCGATTATTATTTCTTTTTAAATTTTATTAACAAATTGCTGATGGGTAAACGTATATCTTTAGATATATAATATTGGGATTTAATTAGTATATACGTAAAGTGTTTGTACTTGAGTTAACGTATACTACCAGAGGCTAATTATCAAATATTTGACTCTCAAATGTTTGCCTTTTTCTCAAACATCATAGAGCTGATGTTTGAAATGATTTCTGTTAACTTAGGAAAAGAGCAAATTGTTTTAGTGAATTTCTCGTGAAATTTGAACATTTGCCAAAAAATTTGAAAAAACAATTTTATTTTCAAACACCTATTGATGAATATTTTGATTATGAATAAATAAGTAAAGATCATTGTTTAATTCTTCTTCTTCTTCTTTTTTTCTTTAGAAAAATAATCACACAATTTAAAAATAATAGCGAACACATTCAAGCGTATATGAATAAAACATACAATTCAATTTAAATAAGGTTTTCGAGCTTCTTATATATATATAGTTTGTACCAAGCAAAGACATAAAGGCTTCCGTGACGAAGTAACCGATAATCATCGGTATGAAGGGCCGAAGTGCATAAAGTCATTAACTAACTAACGTACCAGCTAGTGGCTCGTTGCGGTTATCCTCCTGCTGGATTGCCTTTCCAACCTTTCGCCTCGCTCATCGTCTTTTCTCGTCACTCTCTGTGCTTAACAAACACCCGATACTTCTTATTATCTTTTCTTTTCAATTTTTTTTTCTTCTCTCTTATTTTGAGGTTGATCGATTTTGTCCACAGCTTCCCACATAAAATGTAATTATCTACTCCACAAAATACCAGGTCATCTAATCAATATGAAAAATATATTTATAGTTGGCACAAGTTTGAAAGCAATTTTATTCATCTTCAACTGGTTTTGATAATAGTTCAAACTAGTTTCAAACTTGATCCAAACAAATTATAAATTGTAATAGAAAAACTTTTATCTATTAATAATGACAAAATCGAACTTAAACTAATCTTATGTGGTTTTAAAGGGTCTAAAACTGGTTTGAAACTATCTAGAACTTGTTTTGACTGGTTTCATGGCTTAGAAATTGTCTTGGACAGGTTTGTAACTAGTTTTATTTGGTTTGCATTGAAGTGATTCGAAACTAATACTCACTAGTTCAAAACAGTTTTCAACTTGTTTGCAGTAGCCCAAAACAAGTTTCATCATTTTTTAATTAGTTCAAAACCAGTTTCAAATTATCTAACACGATTTCTAACTAGTTTGGTGGCTTTGAAATTGTCTTGGACAGGTTTGTAACTAGTTTTATTTGGTTTGAACTGATTCGAAACTAATCCTCACTAGTTCAAAACCGTTTTCAACTTGTTTGAAGTAGTCCAAAACTATTTTAAACTTTTTTGAAATAGTTTAAAACCATTTTCAACTTATCTGACACCAGTTCCAACTAGTTTGGTGGCTTTGAAATTGTCTTAAACTGCATTGTAACAAGTTTTATATGGTTAGCAGTAATTTGCAACTTATTCTAACTAGTTCAAAACAGTTTTCAACTTGTTTGCAGTGGTCAGAAAGTAGTTTCAACTTTTTCCACACCAGTTCTAACTTGTTAAATGGTTTTAGAATTGTCTTGAACTTGTTTGTAACTAGTTTTATTTGTCTTGAAGTGATTTAAATCCAATTTTAACTAGTTTAAAACACTTTTAAACTTGTTTCAAGTGGTTCAAAACTAGTTTTAACTTATTTGACAATAGTTCCAAACAAGTTTGGTGACTATGAAATTGTCTTAAACAGAAAATAGTTTTATATAGTTTTTAACGGATTTTTACTTCTTTTTGTGGAGAATTATGGTGAACATTAAACATTTGAAAAAGAGGAAAAGTAAAAGTATCGAGTTGAAAGACGTTAGACGACGCATGTTTTCAAATGTCGCTTGATTGCTCGACTATTACGATCGATCCATCCTTTCTGATCTGACGAGTAGAAAAAGTGGTTACCACGCTTGGTGGTATCCGTGTAATCGGGTGTAAATAAAAAAAAAAACAATGTACGTAAGTACAGCACACAGCAACGAACTGGCAACATCGCCACTCGTTATACATTTCTGATCTGGATACATATACGAGAGTTAAAGATCGCGTCTTTTCGTTCATCCTCATCTTGTCCAAGCTAATGTTGCTCAGCTCTTTGCTCTGTCTTTCCTCTCTTTCTCACTCTCTTTTTTTTTCTTAATCGAGAGAGATAATCATCGAGTCGACGTTCGCAATGGCCCCAAGCAATCGCCCCTCTTCGATTAGCTTCGGGATCCTTTCAAATGAAATATAGGCAACGTAGAGAATGCGAAAGCGATCGCACGAATTAAGACGTTATTACCTCGTAATATTAATCTCGACGCACTGATATAATGCCTCCTCTTCGTGGGCTGCCAACACGAGCGCGCATATATGAGAAAAGCAAACCCGCAGGACGATCTGAACAGACATTTATTAAGGAGATATATGCAGCTTAAGACTAACGATTTTTTAACGTTTAATTACGTCCAATGTGTGTCATTAAACATGTCGAAAAATATCAACGTTAACAACATATTTTTTTTCTTTACTCTGGGAAAATAAAATACGAAACAAACTTTCAGGTTCCTCGGTGTGTCAATATCATCAATGAAGCCTTTTCATTTTAACAATCAATTTCTATTAATTCCAAAATTCTTTTCTCCAGAATATTGTCAAAAAATTTTTTTTTCTTCGTATTTTTTATTCCAATCAATAAATAATTGATATTTAAGATTTAGACATAAATATTATAACTTTCGGGTTAGGTTTGGGATGTAGACGCCTTTGGGCAACACTCGACATCTCCATATGTGGTCCAATCTTGTCTCTCTATTCCGAAATGTATATTTTATTTCGACAAATATATCACTTTTACCCTCCGTATATTATTTAAATTAATTAATTAATTAACATTTCGAAAAAATTCTATATTTAAAATTTTAAACTTTAGAAAATTCTCCATCATAAATGACCTCAAGAAGAATTGAAAATAAATTTCGCTCATAAATTCACTGTATTACTAACTTTTACAAAAAAAAATAAAATAGCTTAAAATATGTTCCAAAATGTTACTGAAATAAATTATGTGGAATGTTACTGCCAAAGTTGAATAACAGTCAAATTAAATGACATATGTAGTGTGAAAAAATATTTATGAATGAAACTAAAAAAAGGGAAAATGTATCAATTTGAAAAACATTGAGACGTCACAATATAATACGTTTTATTCCATTTTAGGATTTTTTTTTTCATCAAGGGAGCGATCCGTCTTCGCAAGGAATGAAAGCGGACAATAAAGATTTTCTTCAAGTTCGCCACCACACCCCCTTAGGCTGTGTGACAATTCATGTTTGAAGGTTTCGATTTCTACAAATCCATATCCATACGGGTGTGCTACCTGTATAAAAAAAAAAAAGAGAAAAGATATTGAAGGACCAGAAAAGTGACATTCATCCGTAAAATCCTGCGTGTAACACTGTAGTATACACGTGTTGGCCCCTCCATCATTTGTACCGTCACAAGTCCAGTGGAACAAGTAGCAGACGTTAAAAAATTTTCCCCCACTTCTGGGAATCCCAACATGATCTGGTCTGCTTCCACTTCAAAATAATATATTGAAGAGGGTTTCTGTAATTTTCAAAGTACCTGTTCCCCCCCGAAAAAACAGCATCGCCTGGAATTTTAATCAACATTTTTATATTTCCTCTTACAATTTCCCATTAATTATTACACTCAAGAAGATTATTCTAATATATTATTACTCAAGACAAACTATTCCTATATAGGGAAACTAATCACAGTCTCACACTAATAATAATATTCAAATATTTATTTGTGAATATCTCTAGATATATACAAAAATATGAGCTTTTGATATGTAAATTGTTTTGACACCCGAAGGTGGTTATCCAATTTCATAAACATATCCATAAAAACTCAATTCCCAGAAACGATCTCAGCACTCTTTTTTTTCCTAAAAAAGAGAAAAGATCTAAAACTCCCATCTTTGAATTGTCAGACTTAAGATTAAGATTTAGGTATCAGCGATTACCATTCTGATTAATCACTTAGGTCGTCATTTCTTTAGAGGAGAAAGAGCGAGCGAGCGAGCGACAGAGAGAGAGAGAGAGAGAGAGAGAGAGAGAGAGAGAGTCAAGTGCGAGAGTTTATTATAAGGATCGTTATAACAGCAAATCGACAAACCAGTCGAAGAAGGTTCGAACACGTGTAACTAATAGGCTGAATCGATGGGGACTCACCGGTAGCGTTCCAGTCATTTCCTCGAAATAGACCCATCATCGACGTGGAGAAAAGGGGATAGCGTGTCTCGCGGCTTTAGTTCTTCGCGCGCTGGCCATTCTTGTTGATGCGCGAAGCAAAAACCCTTTCCCTTCACCATAGCGACTAGTGGGGGTTGAGCCAATGACGAGCCCTTTGAAAGAGAGGGGATAATCTCGGGCCAGGTGAGTCCCACTCACCTCCCCTGTTTCTCCCCTCTCTGATTGTCTGAACTCTCCTTCTCTCACGTCTGCACCTTATTTCCTTCCTCTCTACTCACTATATCTCTATTAGTTCTTTCTTTTATTAGTTTCGTCGTTCCTTGTCCATTGAGTTGATCTATCCTTCTCTTTTTCTCCGGTGAGGAAGACATATAAATATTCGAATCTTTAATCTTTTGGCAATTTTGCTTTTCCAATTATGGATTTTTCGTTGCTTAGGAATTAGGAAATTACGAACCTAAAGATTCGAACTTCAAGTGTGAAATTAACAGATCATTTTTGTTTGGCAGTCGGCACTCTTAACGAGATCGTTAGAACTCTGTAAAATGAGCCGAAAGACCGGACGTGTTTTGGAAAAGGTAATTTCTAACATCGACGAGATGCAATTCTTAACTTCTTGGAATAGAATGATTTCTTATTGGTGAAGGCAAGTCGGGGTCTCTTTTAGGTTCACGTTTTTGGCCCCCCGCGGTTCAAGCTCATTAACCGCCTTCTCGATCGTCTTTCTCTCCTCCGGCCTTTCAAAAAGTTGGTGGCGTGACGAGTTCGCGTGTGCCTATATGCGAGAGAGCGTATATGCGTGTGCGTCTTTCGCTGATCAGGTAAGAAAGGAGCCGCCTAAACTGACACGCGGGGCGCTAGACACTGGGTTCGTTAGTTAAGGCGAGAGAGAAGGAAAGAGAGACTCCTTGATTGAGGATAAAGTGGGAGAGACTGAATGATCCTGACTTACAAATCCCTTCTCTCTCTCTCTCTTCTCCTCTTCCAATCATTTCTCCTCCCCCTCGTCGTCGCGTCGACTCCTTCTGACGAGATAATTTGTTTCTCGTTTCCTGGGATTTTTAGGGAGAGAGGACCCGATATACCTACCAACGGCGAAGATTGCCAGGAGTGTCCAGATACCGCGGCATGTCTTATTATTACAGGCCTTACGAACACTCGGGCGTGGGAAAAGGACAGCTTCTACCACACAAACATGAGCGTTCAGTGGCTCTTGGTCGCTCGTCCAAAGACTCCCATCATTCGGATCGTTATCCGGTTACATCTTCTTCTTCCAACTTCTCCAAACTTTTCAACGTTTATGTCAATCAGTTATTCAAACATTTTCGCGCCTACAAAACCAATAGCATATAATTTTCCTTTGACTTATTAGCAAATCGAACGTTAATGACTCATCATACGATTTATTGTCCACAGTGGTCATTGGAGAAGAGAAGAAGGTCAAAGAATTAGGAGGCGTTAGAAAAGAACATAATAGAATTTGCTCTGAATTGACTTCTTTTGGTAAGTCGGGGAAAATGATGAAGAAAAGATTTTGCGAGTCAAAGGAGGAAGAATGGGATGAAAGGAAGAAGGACTAGGAGAGGAAGGTGAGGATGAAAGGTGGTGAGGGATGGTGATGGCGTGGGGCGTTGTGGCAAGAGGCAACTTTACGGAGGTGGCGCGAGACACAAACCAGGCAGACAGGTTGGTCCGTTCGCCACCCGGGGGCGACCCAAGGTGGCCGTTGCTCGCACGTCGAGCCCCACGGACCAACACGATAAAGGTCCACGCAACGCGCACCCAACAAGACCGACAGAGACGCCGTCACTTCAAAGCAACATGGTGGCCTCGCCCCACGCGAAGAAACTCGAAGACCTCCGAAGAAGGACCCGAACACTCAAGAAGTTGTTCCACTTCCCCTCTTCTCCTTTTTTTCCAATCATCCAAATTGTTACACATTTTCATATCTTTCTTTCCCAGATTGATCCAAGTCTCCCATTGCAAAAAGAATAGTAAATTTATCTAAATTAAGTTGGTCCATTAATCATTGATCACAAAAGAATTGGAAATTCACCGCGATGAATAATTACTTCCATCATCAACTTTGACATTGTTTTTAAATTGACGCAAATGTCAAAATATTTTTTCCACGGAATTATTGTGGAGATCGTAATTCTCACGGGGCACGATTCCAATCCTATTTCCAAACACCCTGGTGCTAATTAGTAATGGTAAAAGTTTCACAACACTTTTTCAGATATTATACGACTATCATCCATTAGAATTAAATTGAACTGATGCTGTAGAATTCGAGAACTAATGTTTATTGCTCCCATCTGAGAATTTGGCCTTTTGCGGTTTGTATATATATGTCCTCTAATCATGACTGCGAAGGCCGCCACTCATCCCCGACGGAAACCCAATGGGATAAAGACGTTCTGCAGCCTAATTGCTGTATATAGGCATCATGGCAAAAGAGTTGGCGGACCAATCACGAGTCTGCGCGCGCGAAGGTTATTAACTTGCTTCAGGGCAATACACATGCACGAAAAACTTGCAAGCTGTAATAGGATACTTATAATCGGACTTTTGCTGCGCCCCCTAAAGGTTTGCAGGTGTCATAAACCAGGTTCCGACATGGAAATGAACTTGTTCGGGTCCTATATAACATTTAAAATTGCGTTCCATATGGAACAAATTCGTTTCGAGAGCGAGAGGGTTATATTGATCCCGAAGGTGGCAGTGTATATGCGAGACGTGCCACATTGAAAGAGTTTCTCCAAAAAGGAATTGAGTTTTTACATTTTAGACGGTCACAATTAGTTTTACTTGATCTGAAACAAATGAGCGTGAGAAGACTTTTGAGTGCTGTAAAATTAGAGCGTCCAGAAAAGGTATAATCTCTATGGTAAAATGCTTTGTGTATGCGAGAAAAGACGGTATTAAACACATTTAAAACTGTGCGAAACTAATTTATTTATTTTTCAATGTTTTTCGTTCCTTTTTTGCAACACTTTTTCTGCTTTCTTGTTCTCGAGAAATTTCGAAACAAAGCAAATTTATCCCACTTTGTCCAAAAACACATTTTCCATGCAGAATTACAAAGAATAATTGGCATCAGTGTTATTCTGAAATATAGTTGCGGATGACTTTGAATCCAGTACTGAAGAAGGATCAGAAACTTCATATACTTGTTCTTGTAAGGGCCATTCGTTTTCTCTCCTGATAGTCGCAACTATTTGCAATGAAGGCGCACACTTTTTTTCTCAAAAAAAAACAACTTGCTTGTGCGCGCGAAAGCTTTAAAAATTACGGTAAAACTAAAGAAGAACGATGCCGAGTTTGATCTTGTTGCTTCATCCCAGAAGCGTTCTCTTGAACGATCGCTTGACTTCGAATTATTGTCTCCGTTCGTTTATCCGAAACAGATTCTTCTCTCATTCTCAAGTTATTCGTGGATTGTCGCTACAATCTCGAGACATAACACTTAAGGTGTTCAGATCCTGGAAAACTAAAGAGAAAGTGCTAAAAACTTCGTCTCAATTCCATGCGCCCGACAATCACTATAAAATAGAGACCTCTAATTTTTTTCTTTTCAACACTTAGTATAAGGAAATTTTTACACCAAGCCTTGAATTTTATAGGAACGTAAAAAAATTGTCACGGTTTTTTTTTGTGTGATGTTTTCTTAGGTCTCGACATGTTCGTATAACGGAAATTGTCTGTGTTTTTTTTTCCAAAAAAGGAAATTGTGGAGAAAGTATGGCAATTTTCGTGAAATGGATACGAATAGGAAACTGAATTTCAAAGCAGATGTTTGAGAAAAATTCTTCTTGTTAATGAATTGAGAAAATAGTTTTAAAAAAATGTTTATCGATTTAGAATCAAAAAGAAAGAAATCTGGTTTCGTGATTTAGTTATTAGGACAGGTAGTTTATTAAAATGTATTTTTCAATATCGTACTGAGAGAGCTCCCTGCCGGGGTATAATAAATGCCCCTATCTGTCTTTCTCTTTCTCTCTCTCTCTCTTTCTGAGTCTCTCTCATCGTCTATCGTGGCGAATCAGAAGGGGTCTTTACGAGCGTTAAGAACGCGAGGGATGGAAGGAAGAAACGCGATGAACGAAGCAAGCAAGTTCAACCTTTGCAAGTCACTATATACGAAAGCCTTTGTTTCATATTTGTTCTACCTGGTCCGTTTCTTCTGACCACGAGAAAAACCAAAATTGATTCTTCTTTGCTGTTACGTTGAAACACACCTCGGCCATGCTCTTCACTCGATGTAATCATTTCGGAAGCGCCATTTGCCATCTCGATAATTCAGCGGAAAGTTGGACACGCTCGAATTACGTGGAATAGGATAGGTAGATAAATTCATGATTATGATGTCCGTCACGTCAAGAAAGTGCGCTTATAAAGATATCTTCAGGCACAATTGACGCTTATGCTAAAAATTCTATTGAATAAACGCTCGATTAGCGTCATTTTCAGTGGAGTCGCAAATTGAGAGACCTGCGCGCGCAATATACGGAGAGGGGGATAGCGTCATTCCCCCACTCCTAACATTCTGCGCGCGCTATGGAATCTTTTTCAATCTAAACTATTTTAGCTCAATCAAATTAGTATTCCACAATTTCGAATTTTTCTCCACTGCTTCCTGCGGAAATATTCGAAAGCAAATAAATTAGACATCTACAGCCGACAACTATAAAATGTATATGTATTTTCGGTAAATCTGACATAGCTCCTCTTTCTCCTCCGGAAATGTTTCGGTTTTGTGTGTTCTGTATTCAGGCGACTCGATATCTTCTTTAAAGTTCCATTCTATTGAAAATCGGTCTATTTCGAACAATAACAGTTCCCCGGGGATATTCCTACCATCTACATTTGTACGATGGGAAGCGCCATTGAAATTGAAAAGCTGCCAATGATGCTCCGTGTAAAGAGATTTCCCTCTAAGAAAAAACCGTTTTCGAACACGAATGGAATGAAAAAAGAGCAAATTGAAAAAGAATCATCCAAGTCATAAATATGGACCTTTTTAGTCCATGTGATTTGTGCATTCGTAAATGAGAATATCAGAATTTTTTCCCCTCTTTCAGAAAATAACTTTTCTGACTTTTAGTAATATTAATGGAATATTATTTTACCTGCTAATTTCCCTTTTTGAAAAACTCGATTGTTCTCGAGAGTGAAAAGAAAGATGTGAACAATAAACTAGGGGAGAATTTAAAAAAGAAGAAAAATTAGTCATTCTGGAATATAAATAGTGTTAGCCTTGGTGCAAAAACTTAATAAGAAAATAGTTCCATTTGGAAAATAATGATGGTACACAAATCTTGCTCTAATACCCTAACATTTAAAATTCGTCTCGCTTTCTTACAACCGGAATGTTGAACTTGTTCGGCAGAGTCCCGCGTAGAGGGCATCATCAAAATCCTTTCGCGCGACACTAATAATTGACACTGAAGAAAGATAACTATTTTGAAAAATTGGAACTATATAAGAATACCAGGAAAAAAAGATCCAGGGGGTCTAAAGCATTATAATGTTGAGGAAGAACCACGCCCCTATGGTAGTTTCGACCTCACTTTTTCCTTCTTCTTCTTCTTCTCTTCATCCGTTTCGCGTATAAACACAATAGGGATCCTCGATTTTTCACTGTCGACTCTGAACCGAATAAACCAGGTTTGGCCTGGTAATCATCTTGTTGTCGACGCCCGAACGCAGCCAAGGATCGAATTGGCGTTAATTACGTCGCCACCGTAACGAAACAAACCAACGACCGTGCCGTGAAAGTGAGATCACCTTGTATAAATATATATAGAAAAGAATAGTGCAAAGACCTTATAATCGATTATGGTTATAGGGGAGGATATAATATATATATGTAAACTGAACCTGCTTATTCGACTGTGTTCGCGTATCAGATTCGACACTTGTCCTGGGGCAACAACAAACTTTCACTTAAGAAGGTTCACAAGCCTCTCATCTCACTCAAAAAATATAGGACTTTTTTTTCCCCCCGATCATTTACGTGTGTGTGCTCTTATACTCCACTTTAATAAATGAGTATATTTCGAAACTTCTTAAATTAAGAGATTTTGCCTCCTTGCCGATTTTGTTTATTTTCTTCTCTTTTTCCTTCTTGAAAAAAAGACACCGTGATTAATTTTATACTATATCGAGAAAACTAATTTAGCACTCAAAGTGTAGGGGGCAATGTTACTTTTTTCCAAAAGGGAAATTAGTAAATTTTCTAATTGGCAATTTTTCTTTAAAAGTTCTTTTTAACTGGAAGTAATTTGATCAAATTCGAACGAATTTAAACAGTTTTTGAAGTTTAATGGGTTGTTTTATTTCTAAAAACCACTAGAGATGAAATATTTGTAAATGTATAAGTTCCTAAGAGGATTTAAATTCTTCAAAATCAAGTGTTTTAGGTTCCGTTTTCTATTTTAGGGAAAAAGTAACCAAAAAAATTGAAATTAACCAAACGGCGCGTAGTTTGAAAAAAAATGAGATAGGCGACAGTGGCGCCGGAAAAAAATTGAAGTAAAGAATATGTCTTTTCTGGTTTTCAAAAAACACCCTTTTACGCAGCAATTGCAGTCACAGTGCCGAGAGGAAATTCTTGCAATTACGAGACTACTCCAGTAGCAAAGATCAAAATGGGAAAATTCTCCATTATTGCTGTTGAAATGCGCCAATCTGAAAAATGAATAATAAACAAAAAAAAAAGTAACGTTAATCTGCAATAATAAAATAAAACTATTCACTATTCACATTCTCACCTTGTAAAATGTCACGACGTGAATAAAAGTGAACAATATTCGGGAAAAAAAAGGCAAAGGTGTCAGCTGTCAGAGGTCAAGAGAGATAGTAGCCCTAACAAAGATCTCGAGGATCTTAATGAAGACATCTTTTGAGTTATCCCAAGAAAGAAGGCACACCGTTTCAAATCATCCGCACAATGGACCAAAGTTGGCGCGGCGGTTAAGGTAGTGCCGCGACCAGATCGACGCATAATGGAACCAGCTTTGTTGCTTCCTGAAAAGAGAAGACGATCCATGGCAGTGTGTGCTGCGCAGGTCGAAAGCGTGTACACACACACACATATATATATACAGTTGGGGGATGAGGTTGGGTATGGAAACTGGTCCTTGTTCACTGCCTTGTATTCTCTGAAACGAGAGAACCATTCCGTATATATACTCAACCATAGTCGCGGAACCAAACGCGTGAAAAGGATTTCACAGAAAATTCGAACACGATGGGTGTTGGCATTTATGGTTTCGGTCCGTTTAGCAGATACCTGTATATATATACATGTATACGCACCAATATACCATATATACTCTACCTGTTCTCCTCTCCTGTGTCCGTAACGGATTCTTCGAACCAGAATCTCCACTCGCGAATTCAAAAGCGATACTGATAGGCCTATCGCACGAATTCATGAAACTATAGCCGCTTAATGATCGCAATAAATTTTCCCTATCGGCGCTGACAAAATGTTCGCTGCTTTGCTCTTGGGGGAAAAAAAAGATATACACAGCCACCTGCAAAATTTTAATAGAGAAATTATTTTCTTATTTAGAAAAATTTTGTAATTTAGCAAAAAGAAGAAATGGCCCTTTGTTGTAATTGCAGTAATAATGATCCATTGTTGAGGATTATGTAAGCTTTAAACAGTAAGCCAAGATCTCAGGTAAGTCCCAAAATCCGAAAATCTGATTCCGAGATTTAAAAGTTACCTGACTATAAAGGGATTTACACCAAGGGCATTTAAACTTAAAGAAAAGATATTGCTCTCTCACTATGCGCCTGATTTTATCTCATTTCTCCATTGGGAAAGAAATACGAGAAAATGGACTCTTCAGTGGAAATGTCTATTATTTCAGTAAAAGATAAATTTATGTTATTTTCTAATAGCTAACAACTGAGAAAAACATTTTTATTAAGTATTTACAACTCGACAAATAAAACAGTGGAAAACTTAAATTTTCCTACAACCTACAAATAACATTAAAACCACTGTCGTATTTTTTTTATCTCGAAATTGCTTTTAAGAACTAAAAAAATTAATTTGTCTTTCTTTTCACTGCGTAATTTAATGGAGAATTAACCAATCATAGTTGAGTATTTATCGATATATATCGAAAATCTGACATAACCTCTTATTATAATTCTTGTTTTGTTTACTGGTTAAAAAGAATATTAAATGCATGTAAAATATGGAAATAATTTATAAATCAGATTCGTGTCTTGAAACGTATTTTCATTCCCTTAGAGACAACTACGGTACTGAGTGAAACAAGAACGAAGACTTCATGTCTACTTATGCGTGGGGGGATGTGTATAACTTTATCGCTTTGGGCAACAGTTTCACGATGTTGTCAGTTTCAATGGAGAGAAAAATTTTAAATACAGAATTAGATCTTCTACACGTGCACATAAATGTACATTATTTCACGGTTAATAAATTCCCTGATCTTCAATGATTATTCTTCACTGGACTATTTCAATATTATGATTAATTATACCCGCGAAATTTAAATTTTCGTTTTTTCCTTCTAATTCAACCTAAGAAAAAACACAATTTTATATAATTATTTGTTTTCATATACCTTAAATCTTGTAATACGAATAAAGGTCTTACTGCTTATGAACGAGATTTGTGTTTATCATGTTACACAGCTGTTGAATGTTTTTTTTCAACGATTAAAAGCGAGAAAATTGATTTTCCCTTCTCTAAAACCTCGTAATGTAATGTTAAAATTAAGTGGAACTAATTCTATCCTACGCTTGCTAAATTTTTCCTTTTTTGGGAAATCCTTCTGAATGAATGGTATTTATTACAAAAAAAAAAAAAAGAAAAAACCGAACTTGTACCTGGAAGAAGAAAAACTAACACACAATCAAAATATATCTTTGAGAAGCTCATTCTACAAAATTTTATGGTTGTGGTTCCATTATGTGATAGTTTTCAACCGACATATCTATATGGATGCAATAATCATAAAAAACAATTATACAGTAGGACTTTTAATATTTGATAAAATAAATACTTTAACGTGGCAGGAAAAATCCTTAATCGAATATTTCTTTTTTTTTTGGGATTTTAATGACGAATTAGATTCAAGAATCTTGCGAGTCATTATTGACGGAAAAAAAACCAACTTGTTTTCATCAAATTTTTTTACCCGCCCCCCTCTAGAACTAACAAATGTTCTTGGAAAAACACATATACGTGACCGAGACAATCAAATTGAAGGGGTCCTTGTATAAAAGATCTGAGAGTGAACCTCTTGTCATGGAGCATTGTTGAGTATAGATTGTATGTATATATTGGTGTCTATATAATATTGGTGTATATATTGGTGTCTATATAATTTATATACATGTGGTGACGCATTTACCACGTGTGGATGCACCAGCTAGAAATAAAAGTGCCTTTATATGTTGCATGCCGTGCGTAGGGATAAATTGTCCAGAAATTTCTAAGGCTTGTGGCGGCTTTGCTTTTGTAGGATTAGAACTTAGGATTGGCATGCTATACTACACTGCTCGTAAAGATCATCAGGTACCAGTTAGCAGTCACCGACACTTTACGTGTCACACCGCTGACACCCCCTGGACTCGTCGTCGTTGTCCTCTTCAGAGGATCATACGCTCTAACAAGCATTTTCGTTTACACACTTTTCAGCTTCGTTAAATGAACGATGAAATAAGGAATAACATGTTATCGGAATCCGGAATCGATATAGTTGTCATTCCTTGTGAAGAGTTTGTGTCTTCAATTTTCGATTTCGCTTCCTTAATCTTTTCATGTTTGTTTATTTCACTGAATTCTGTTCAAACTTTTCCTTCTTTCTTCCCTGACTTTGATTTTGGTTTCTTCATTTTCATTCATTTCTTCACTTATTAAGGAGGGGTTTTCTTTTATTGGTTTCGTATTTTTTATTTTTCGTGAAAGTTTCTTTTTTGTATTTCTTCTTTTCAGAAATAATTTGCTTCTTCGATTTCTTTCTTTTTAACTATTATTATTTCTTTCCTTGGTTTCGTATTTTCCATCTTTCTTGAAAGTTTCTTCTTTTTTATTTCTTCTTTTCAGGATTAATTTGCTTCTTCGATTTCTATTTCTTCACCTTTGATTATTTCTTCCTTTTCCATCATTATTTCTGTTCTCTTCTATCATTTGCTTCCTTAATTTTCATTTCTTCTTTTTTCGATCAATTGCTTCTTAGATTTTTCTTAATTTTTAATTTCTTCTTTATTTCTTCAATGTCAATTCCTTCATTTTTCATTATTTCTTCTTTTCTTTCAATATTTTATACATCTTTTCGAAAAAAAACGAATTATCTGTGAGTATATGATTGATTTGAGAAAAGTGTGTCATTTCTTCATTGCTTTTATTTCTTCACTGTTACTTTTTATTTCTTACATCCCTATTTGTTTCGTTCATTGTACATATTAGAAACTGTCACCAATTTATTCGTCCACTTTTCTCTAATGTTTCACTATTAACGAATTTATTCTCCAAGTTTTGGAATTATTTCTCTATTTCTTTGGTTACTTCTGAGAATTTCATTTTGTTCCGCTCAATTTTGTCAAAATGGAAAATATTTTTCAAAGAAGCGTGTTCATTGATAAAAATCACTACTCTTTGTAGCTTGAAAGAAAAGAAAAGAAAGGAAAATGATACAAATCAATTCGGACGAATATTAAAATGAGAATAAGTTCTTGAAAAATGAACTTGTAACACCGCTCCCGAAATTCATTAGGATTTACAACCTGAAGATGGTGATAGAACACATTTTTTTCTTACCCCCGTGCGGCTTTGTTCGATGATTTCCATTTTTTTTTTTTTTTTTTTGCTTCATCTTTCCCTCAGCACGTGCAATTATATCTTCCTCTGCTGGAGTTGAAAACGTCATCCCACGCAGCGACTGAGAACCGCTTGACCAAGGTAAAAGGGGCCCCCAGAAACCGCAGGGGTTCTTTGAAAAAAAAAAAAAATAGGACTTGAGACTAACGTTAGAAATTCCTCACGATTCCACGCAAGACGTGTTCAGGATATATGTGAAAAGAAGGAAAATTCTGTCCCCACACTGTCCTTCGTTTGCCTATAAATCAGCTAATCCTCATTCAATTGGTGACCTGAGAAACTCGTATACATGCCGAAAGTCTTTTTCTTCTTCTTCTTCTTCTTTTCTCTTTAATACGCAACGAGAATTATTACAATCTCTGATGAAAGAAAACAATCTGAGAAACATGTTTGTGATAAATTAATTTTCCCCCATTTTCACATGTAGGTACGTTATCTTCATTTAGTCATCATATTTTGAAAACAGAAGACACAATAAATAACAAACACTCAATTCTTGCTTAATCGTCAGTTTGAAAATCTCCCTCATTGATTTACACTTTACAGATAGATTTATGTTTTAGATATCATTTGTATAGTGAAAAATCGGCTTTTTTATTGTTCGAATACAAGCTGTGAAATTTTATGTGTCTGCTAAGCACCCAATAGATTGGTTAGGCACGTTCTTTCTTCAGTGTAATAAAAAGGAAAATATTTACTACACACTATTCCCGCACTTTGGTTTCAATTTTCGACAAAATTTCAAATTTGTTTTGATATGGAGATTCCAAGGTGTTTAATTTTTTTCGTAAGATTGTATTTTTTTTATCCAAATGTGACAAGACTGGGATTTGTATTTTTCTCTTCTTTCTTCAATTTATCAAGAGATGTATTTTATTTGTTTTTCTAGTCTCTTTTTACTTGTTGATCATAATTTTTTAAAAGTACGATTTAACCTGGATAGAAAGTCAAAGATAGAAAGTCGTTCTTTCTTCACCGTGTATCTTTCTTCAGTTGTTTTTCTATTTGATTCGTGTTGTAAAATTTCTTTTTTACTCTCTTTTGTTCCTTGTGGATTAATAAAAAGATTGAAGAAAAGAAATTAAAGAAATAAATGACACTAATGACTAAATAATCCACGGGATCAAAGTGTGCAAATCCGTCCCTGCCATCTCTTTCTTTCTCTGTTCTTCACACACAAATACATACATGCATACATTCACATACATTCCCTTGCACCCTTTCCGAGCCTCATCGCCTCCCCCCCTCACGCCCTTGTGCTCGCATCTCAATCTAGACCCCTCGTCATGTTTTAATTTCACGGCCGCTCTTCTCCTTCAGCCCCCACGTTGCGATTTTCCCCCTCTCTAATATTTTAGAGTCCTTGAAGGAGGCGTGGCCAGGAGTTGCTCACTCAAGAGAGAGAAATTTCGCACACCAGCCTCGCAAAACCGCAATGTCGTGGTTTCGTGGGAGGACGACTGAAAATTGGAGAAGGGATACAACCAAGAGTGGAGGGGGAGAGCGATAGTCCTGTAACACACGTGAAGCAAACTCCCCTCTGACCCCTTATTCACCTGTTGAATGCTGCCTGAGGTGCAAGGGGATGAGGGGTAAAAAATTAAAAAAACCCTACCATGGACTTAAAAAAAAATAACCAAAAAGTTTGGCAATTTAGTAATTTTGTTTCTCTTCAAATGGAGTTGAAATGAAATTCTACAGTTTCGGTTGGAGAGACACGTTGCTCCATCTGGTTGGACGGACAGAAATTAAGAAAGATCTGCAGACTAATTGACGGCAACCTGTCTAGCAGCCTTGCAATCCTAATGTCTACTTTCAAGGGACAGTCAATATAAGATTCTGAAAATAGTAAAAAAAAATGGAGGCTATAAAATAAAAGGAAATTATTATTAATTTTTTTATTAAACATACATAAGTACACAGGCACTATCGAATACTCGAAATGTATACAAAAATAATCTAAAATAATATATATATATATTTATATGTATACGTAAAACTAAGAAGAAGTTTCAGAAGCGCGTTATGTACAACAGAGTTTTTTTTAATAGATATAAAAATTTTTAAAAGTAAACATAAAAATAAAAGGGAAAATAAGTCCATACGTGTGAATACGATTTTGCTGTCACATAGCGACATAAGCGAAATATCGCCAACGTCATTCAATGATCGAAGCGAGTCGAGCACTTGGTTATTAAAAAAAATTTTTAGCCAACAGGGAGTTTTCATTAATAACACCTTTCCGTTTTGTTATTGTATTGTTTCTTAAAGTATACGAAAAAAAATGAATAAAGCTATAATTATTCCACCATGCACAACGCATTCTTCTCTGCTCTCCCTCGAGTCTAATTTCGTGACATTCGACTTCGTTTTAGTTTCCCTCAAAAAGGTGAAACACATTTTTTCCAATTTCATTTACACATTTTTATATATATATATATATATATATATATATAATTTAAAAAACAATTTCTCTGCACGATATATAACTTAGAACAGTAATAAATTTTTACACACAAAAACGAAGTCGAACGACGTTGACTTAAAATCGTACAAAATAGACTAAACATGTAAACAAACAACAACAACAAATAATAATAATAAATCATACATATAATACGTTTTTTTCCAAATTCAATATTTATCGTTAATCCCGTCCAATATCATTCATAAGTTATAAGTTTCTTCACTTGTCAAGTGCTTTACTTCGCTGAATTTCTATATCTAATATGTGTAGAAAACCAGGTACTTGATAAATTTTGTTTTTACAATTAAGAAACGTAGTATTGTAGATATAAAACGGTCTCGAATTGAGAATTACGATTTTGGAAGATTTTTAATCATTGGCTATATTTTGGCACGTTGAATGGATGCAATTAGAATGCGTTTTTCGTTAGATTGAGTGCTCCATAAGTGGAATTTTTTTGATGGCTTAAAATCAAGGGAGCAAACGATCTAGACGAATGAATTGTTCATCAAGTGTAAGTGTTTTCTAGAACGCTTACATTCGATGTACAATTACGAATTCCTGAAGCAGAATGTGGTAGTTTCCTGCTGCTGACAACGACGAATTTCGATAAACCAGAAGCGGCCTGCCGCTGTGCTCAAATTCGCCGTCGATTTAGGTAAATATGGAGACGCGACAGTAGAGTTGGTAGATATGATGGATGTCGTGTCAGTCAAATCCATGGCACCTCCCCCCAACACCGTTGCATTGAGCTTACGAAAAACGACTACAAGGAATCAAAATTTGACTCCCTGTCGCTATTCGCCTGGAAGAGGAAAAGTTTTTATTTTTTATTTGCGAAAAATCTGTTGAAGTTAGATGCAGAAAGATTTATATGGGTGTTAATAAACTCAAGGTGGAGCAATTGTATCAGTTTATGGTTCAGCAACTGATGACGGAGCTGGAAAAGAAAATAAAGGAGGAAGCAACTCCAAAAGAAAAGATATAGAGGTATTTCACCCACAGGATGAAGCAAAAGACATCTAGAGGATCAGAAATGGTGATAAGAAAGTGATAGCCTTGTAGAAAAATGTTCTGTAATGTCTAGGATCATTTCTGGCTCAAGCTAGACCTTGTTTAGCATTGTCACTGATCTGGAAGATCTAGCTTGACCCAGCTCTAACGCCAGTCCGAAACTTCCTGTTTTAACGTCTTTGATCTGGAAGATCTGACTTGGAGTTCTGATGCTACTCACCTGCAAGTCAGACGCTACACTGCGTCTATTCTGGAAGGTCTAGCTCGACCAAGTTCTGATGTTAGTCGAAAGCTCTAGATAACTAAAATTTTCAATTTCACACTTTCTAGACCGCGGCTAATTCCTTTAGGGTACACTGTCGATTAAATTTATGGAATAAATCTTAAGTCTTACCCTATCGGAATTGTACAGCTGCACATGTTGAGCCGGAAGTCTCAACGTACTTCCAAGGTCACGCTCAGCCATCGTGTGACCCTCACTAGTACTGTCCCGAGCATCCCTGTTATCCTTACGATCAGAGTTGGCTATCTTCGTTGATGGCAGAATGGTTGTTTCTCCACAAGACCTTGCTAACGTGGAACCAGTGTCTACCATGTCCAAGCGAAGAAGCTGATTCGCTGATGTTTGAATTGTAGTTTCGGTGCAAGAACGAGCAAGACTTGATTCCAAATCACCTTGGAAATCATTAGATCTCAAAATTTTTGTTGCAGGCTCCACAGTAGTCTCACCACAAGATCGAGCCAATGTCGATTCTGCGTCTACTGTTCTTGTTACTGTTGCAGAAACCTTAAAGAAAGTGGATTAATAAAAAAATTGGTAATAAAAATCACCTGGCAAAATCTATCTCTATGTAAAATTATTTCCTCCTACCTGAAAACCAGCACTAACTAGAGCTCCAGTTGGAGATATTGGAGACTTTTTGACTCGAATTTCAGCCTCCTTGCAATCGTTACTGACAACCAGATTTTGTTTTCGCATTCCTGGATGGATTCCTCCTTCTAAATAATCAATTAACTTGTGTTCCTCTACGGAGAATGTGCTTTTAATCGTAGGCTTATGACTCGGCTGATTTGACTGTGGGGCTGATCGATACTTCGCTCGGGGAATCATTACAGTTAGGGAACGGTCCCTTTGCTCCGTGTTAATAGTCGCTACTGATTAGAAAAATACAGACAATCTTAGAACACCGGTAATTGATGGATTGATAATTGTTCAAAAGGATCGTTACGAAAAATATTCAAACTTACTTGGAGGGACTACAGGCATCACTTTTCTGGCATGATGACGTAGCCTATTGCTAGGTTTTCTGATGGGTCGTTTTATTGGAGGTGCTGGAGCCAACATTTGAGGAGGTGGTGGCAGAACATGGGGAACGTGATGAGGAATTGCCAGTTCAGCAACACTGCCCTCACTACTTGTGTCTCCTCCCGCTCCTGGAATCATTGCCCTTCTGTCACCAGAGGAACGTCTTCTTCCAGGATGTCGGAAACAGGCCAATCC
The DNA here is from genome assembly GCA_001855655.1 of Leptopilina clavipes. Lineage (NCBI taxonomy): Eukaryota > Metazoa > Arthropoda > Insecta > Hymenoptera > Figitidae > Leptopilina > Leptopilina clavipes. The sequence continues at coordinate 83,851 of JUFY01034434.1, forward strand.
AACACAAACGGCTAATAATCCCAAAAGGACTGCTCCCGTTGTTACTAGTGCAATTAGCAGAACTTTCAAATTAATTTGACACTTCTGGCCACTGTGCCAAGGGAAACATTCACAAGTATTGTGACCATGAGAATTTATGACACAGTGTCCTTTGTTATTGCAAGCGGAACATCCCAATGGAGCTTGAGAACATAGTCGACCTGGATAGGCAGGATTCTCGGACAAATCAGCCCAGCCTTCTTTACATGAGCATTGATAAGAGCCTGGAAGATTGAAACATACTGCATTCATTGAGCAGTCATGGTGTGACCATCCATCCTCTATTGTTGTACATTCGTCAAAGTCTTCGGCAACAACCAGACTGAGATTTCGAGAAGCGTAGACCTCAGTTCCACCTAGACTGTAATTACTGTTAACGAGATATTTTCTGAGGATTTCTTTCAAATGAGTTCCATTTGCATTGTCAAATAGGTAAACATGGAATTTGACTTGAACAGGTTCTGGAACAAAGCTAGCTATTTTAACTCCTTGATAGAGATCCCGCAGATCACTTTGCATTAGAGTTCTGTCTAAAGCTTCCTTTACGTTTGGCGCTAGTCGCCTGTACTCTGAAGAAGATGTATCGTTCATTTTGTCAGTGTAGATGACGTTGTCGCGACCAATACGATCCAAACCAACACGAAGGGTGTAAGTGTAGGTAGCTGTAAGGAAGAAGCAGTATGTCAAATCTTCAGAATGCCAGTTGATAAAGAAATACTAGATTAAATTATATTTTTGTTTATATCGAGTCTACAAATATTCATTATTTATTTTTGAGTATTTAAAGCTGACAGGGTCACAAACTTACGTTTACAAGGACGATCAGGGAACATTCTAGCAAAACCTGGTCTACAGACACATCGCATTTCACCACTGAATTCGGCGCACATTTCAGCTTTAAAGGCTCTACATTCAGGAACACATTGATTGATTACTGGATGAAGAGGAATCACTGGTGCTCCTAAAATTCCTCCAGCTAAAACTCGATGGATTTCATTGCCAGCTGGATCTTGTTCATCTCTCGATATTTCTTCTCCATATTCCGCCTCCACCTGTAAAATTAATTGTTATATTTTACTTCCACTGCATCTTAAGACCCAGAGAAATCTTCTTACACTATTCAGTCAATCTTCCACTATTTTTAATTCGACTCTACATCATCAGATCACAGATAAATAGCTTTAGCAAATTTATATTTAATGACCTAAAGAAAAATGTAATTACCTCTTCAGCTCCTGGTTCTGGTGGTTTCTGATCACTCATCACAACGAAAATGGAATCAATGGAGTCATCACTAGCCTCATTTTCATAAGATGCCGGAATTGACTGAAGAATAGTTGAAGTTATTGTCGAGATGACATTTGTAGGACTGATGAGAGTTTCTGTTATGGTTTCAACAGATGTTGAAGTCATGGTATGAGTTAGCAAGAGCGTTCTGGTGGTAGGAGGTGATCCCAGAACAGATGTTTGTGTTCTGGTGATGGTGAGGGTCTTGAACTTTGTGAACTAAAGATGTAGAATGAAGATGAATTAGTCATAAATCGCAAAACAAAAAATTTATGTTTCTTAGGAAGTTAATGATTTTAATGAATTTGTTAAACATGATAATAAATCTAATTATCTTTAGACAGCTAAATACCTCTTTTGGCTTCATTTCCTGATTTGAAGTAGATCTGTTTTGCATAACTTCATGTTCCTCAACAGTGCCAATAATTTCTTTGACAATCTCGATACTTTCCCCTTTGATGAAGTGTGGTACATCTTTGGGTTTCGAGATGGTAGGTGTTGCTTTGCCTACAGAACTTTCGATCTTTGTTGCAATACTGTACACAACTCTGTTATCAGTATTGTTTCTCATTTGATGTCTTGTAAGATGTGGTCTATAAGGCTTCCGAACTTTGGTAACCGTTTCCCTATGAATGCTAGTAGGTCGCCTCTCCTTTTGTTCTGGTTTTGCAGGATAAGAAAGCGTTTCTGTGGATTCAATTTTCGTTGTAGAGGGTAAAATATTTTCCATACTGGGTTCCAAGAAAACTGGATAATCAGGTCGTTTGCTAGGTTTTCTTGAAACAATAACAGTTGCAGTTGGTTCTGTTGCTGGAGCTTTACTTGCTTCAATGTGAACAGATGATTTTGTCGGCGTTGGCATTACTAAATTTGTTGTCAATATTGCTGATGGTTGAATAGATACCCTGAAAATCAAAATGAGAATGTAAGTGTTAAGCTGGTAAGAAGAAGTAGTAAAATGTCAAATTTTATGAACTACATACTTTGGCGCCTGCTTGGTTTCAAAAGGTCTAGCTGTGTAGATGCTAACATGTTCAACCTTTTTAGTTTCCACAGGTTTGAGAATCTCTGGAACATCTATAATCACTGGTAAATCTACAGTGCCATGAATTATCGGTATTTTTGACTCAACATCCTGCATAACTGGTACGTGAGACGTTGCGATGGCTGAAGCTATTTGTATAGATCCATCAACAGCAATAATTGGTTTGACAGTAGCAATTTCGATAGGTTTGGATGTTTTAACAGCCGGAGGAGGTGGCACCATATCTTCTGACAAAATATCCGCCAAGAACGGTCGGATGTGAGTAGGTCTTGGACTTGGCGGAACCATCTTGTTACTTGGCGATGAAACTGTTCCTGCTTTGCTAACTGATTCCTTCAAAGGAATGAACAATGGTGGTGGCCTCAAACCAGATTCGTTCAGTGTCGTAATTTTTGAATCAGCTGGTCGATTTGTTGTCGTAATATCCACAGGTGGAGGCGATAGTCCAACAACTTCTGTTGTTTTTAGTGGTGGTTTAAGTCCTTCTTGATTATCTGTCTTCTTTACCTGATCCGTTGGTTTTCCCGCAGGAACTCGAGGTGGAGGCATCATATTCTGCGACGGAATCTTAGGCTTCGTGGTAGTAGACATACCTTTCCTCTGAGATTCATCACTAGGAGTATCTTTAGAGTCTTCTTTAGAATCAGTACTAGCAAAGTTGGTCTGGAAAGCAGTCTCCAACGTTTCATCAATTGGTTCTTTGTTCGGTTTAGGTTTTTTCACAAGAGAACTTGGAGGACGTTCAGTCTGTGTTTTACTATCTTCTTCATCACCAATTGCCTCAATAGGTAGAGAAAATTGAGGTCGCTTATGACTATTAACAGGTTTTGATGATCCAGATGAAATTGTAATTGGTCCAGGAACTCGTATTTTAGGTTTTGTTATAATGTGCGGATAATCTGGGTGAATTCTAACCCCTGAACCAATTTCAGGTCGGGATATTCCAATGTACGTTGGAGTTGGTTTTGGAATTGGTTTCTCTAAACTTGGCCTACCAAGAGACTGAATTTTCGAACGATTATGATTTATGCTCCAATCCGGTTCGGCATTTACACTGATGACTTGACCGGGTCCAGGTTGCATGTGTCCTTCTCCAAATAGGACGAAATCTGACTGATCTGGCCTTGAGGTCTTGGAAGGAGGTTTGGTGATTATTTCAGGTTGTTGATAAATTCCTGGTTGTGCATCAGGGCGTCCATAAGGTCTACTGTGGCCATTTGGTTCGAACTGTGGAATAATTGCTGGTGGCTTTAAATCAATTGTATCGTCATTTCCAAGAACTTTGGATCCTTGATAGGAGAAGCTTCCTTGAACGTTTCCGTAAATTGGTGCCCTATTGTCGTGATTATTCACTCCGTAGACTCCAAACGGCTTCCCTTGAATTACAGGCATGCCATAGGGCCTGACACCGTACTGATTTCGAAGATCGTGACCATTATTCATCGGATATTGGAAAACTACATGGGAATTCGAGTCTCCAGGTTTTTCGTTCACTTCCTCAGAGTTGAATACGTTTTGATTTTGGTTCGTCTGTTTGTCAGTGTTCGTGGAATCACCTGAAGTTTCCGATTGCTCTTTATCGTATTCAGGATGAGTCTCAAACTTAACAGGATCAGAGTCTGCAGATTCTGAATCAGGTACTGGTTTACCTGATTCCTCTGCGACCATCGAAGTCGGTGCGTAATATTGATTACCAGTATTTTTTATCTGCTGTTCAGAAGATGGATTTTTATATTCCACTGCTCCAGTTGGTATGTACTCGTCAGTTCTCTCTGTTTGGGAATTTGTAGCTGGCAGTTTTTCACCATTTGAGAAGAAGTTTGGAACTGTATTTTGTTGACTAACCGGAGATATGTCGCCACTCATGGATTGTTTGACGTTCGAAGCAATATTATAAGGAAAATCGATCTTCTGATTTTCAATAGAAGTATTCAATTTTTGATTGTTGACTGCAAAAGTATTTGATTGATCAACATCAGTTGGGGGTTTTAACGGCAATCTTTGATTAGTAATAAACGAAGGTTTCTTAATTACAGGTCGATTATTTGTATGAATAGTTCCTCGCGTTGGATAACGAGGCTTAAACGTAGGTCGAGGTCGCCTTGTCAGTGATGTACGCTGGGGTTTTTGATTCAATTTCCAATTTTTGTTACCAGTTACTTCATTACCCGAATCTAAGGTAACGGAAGGACCAAACTCTTGTGGTTTTTCAGTCGATAATGATACTTCCGTTCTTCTAGGTGGTGTATTCTCAATCGGTTTCTTAAGTTTGTTAAAATCTCGTCGAGGTGGTAATTGTTGAATTGGGAATGGATGAGGTCGATGAGAGACAGGTTGAGGTCGAAGATTAATTGTTTCCGGTTTGTGATGAACCAAAATTTCTGTATGAACGTGACCTTGACCTGCTGGTGTCCCAGGAACCTCAGGACGACGAACTGGATAACGCTCCACGGGTCGTAATATAGAAGTTCCATGAGGTTTTATGTACTCCTGATGAGCATGAGTCTGCGAGAGTGGAATCACATGAGGTCGTTTTGAATTGCCTGGTTTTACAGCTGGTTTGTAAGTTTTTGGTGGAGAAGGTGGAATCATGTAGTTTGTTTCATCCGTTGGATATTGTATATTCTCGACCTGAAATAGTAAGCAATTGGTAAACTGGTAGAGAATGCAAGTCCTTCATAAAAAAACAGGATCTTTACCTTTGATATGGATGTAAATATTGGTCTAACTTCCGATTCCGGATAGGGTGATGGATCATCAAAGTATTGTCCACTGATGTGAGGTTCATTGGTGTCTCCGAAGATGAGAGCTTGAGTCCCGCCTTGTGGTATCACAACATTGGCAACTTGACTCGGTTGAAGATTTACAAGCAGAGGTTGTCCTGTTCCCCTGTCTATTACATGAGGTACTTGATGAACAATTGGTTCCGTCAAAGAGGGATTAGATTCCGGAGTCTGAGAAAATTCTGAAGGCTTCAAATTTAACTTGTCCTGAGGCCAAGACTGATGTTCCTCAATCCAAGGTTTCGTTTTCAAGGAATAATCCGTTTGCATCTGTAAAAATTTTCCAAAATTATCAAAAGTTCTGCATGTTCAACAAATTAAGAAATGAAAATTAAGAGATCCAAAATACCTTATTTATAGAAGTTGGCAAAGGTGGCGTCAATGGTTCCTTAGGATTCCACGGATACTTTGGATTATCATTTTCAGATTGTTGTGGATACTTCTCAACAATTGGTCTATCAGGTGGTCTTAGAAGCGGATCATTTTCCAAAATATCATGCTTCGAGCTAATTCTCTTAGGAGGTGGCAAAAGTGGTTGAAGGGGATGAGGTCTCTTCTGAGGATTGAAAGGATACCTAACTGGAACCTTGATATGCTCCTCATAAATCTGATGCGCTGGGATAATTTCCAGAGGAATATTCCCAATGTGCGAAATTTCTTTGTGTTTAAAATTTTCTCGATTATCTTCCACCACTTCCAGAACAGGATGCACTGAAATATTCGGAACTGACATAGGTGGGGGTTTCATTCCAATGTGTTCGTCATCTTTTAGAAATTTTTCCGGCGGTCTGGGTCCCATTTTTCCAGGCTTGCCGATTATTACATCACTGTTTGCGGTTATCACTTCTCCTGGAGATATCGGAATTCCATCAGCAAGACTCGCGGTTACCTTGTGCCGTGTTTCCGGAATATGATTATGGTTCACATTTATCAGGTGAGCTGAAAGCGAATCATTGATCTGATCATTCAAAACTCACGCAAATTGGTCCTAAATTTGTAATTATTTCATTACTTACCAACGTTTTGACTTTCAGCTGTTTCTATGTCACCGTCAGCGAAATCCGCGACGGGTATATAAATCGGTGATCTAAGAGTTGTTGTGTCAGGTGCTTCAGAAACTGGTACAACGTTAGGAGGTATCGGTGATGTATCATTTCTCCGATTAGCCGTTTTTCCTTGCAATAATCCAGCCATTGCGGTAATTACTGGCCCTAACGCTGAGAGACTGTTAATTCCAAGTGATCCCAAGTTCAAAAGATTGCTTACTTGTAGATCAGAGTTTAGAACTGTTGGTCGTTTATTTTGCACCGGGTCCTCTACCGATTCAGGTGGCACGATTTCCTCCTGTTTTAATTATCGAAACGTAAATCAAAAACATGTTCCAATCTAATTAGACTCGAAGAATCAAATAATGATTTGATCAAATTATTAAATTAATATAATTAAATCCTAAATGATTAATACCTGGATGGAAGATTCCTGCTCTTCTGGAATAGATACCGAATCTTCGGACTCGGAATTACTGTGAACGTTGGAAGAAAGAATTTCCGAACTTTCGGGCACTTGAACAACATTTTCATGACTGGCTGTTGCAAGCGTGTCTTGTAATGTGGTACTAGTGGGTTGAGTTTGTTCTTCATCGTCGAAAAAGATAATCGTCGATCCAGTCACGACATTGTTTACCGAATCAGAATGTTGTGACGTTGTTAAAAGAGCACTCATGTATCCAGCTTCCAGTAAACTTGGCGCAATTGATTCGGTGACAACATTCTCCACGATGTGAGATCGTGAGGAAATTGTGGTGGCAGTTTTCCCGTCTAGACCCGCCTGATGAAAAACAAGAAAAAAGAAAGTTACAAGCTGAATTCTCATCTAGACCTCTTAATACTTTTATCGACTTTTTTCCGCATTTAAACTTTATTAGCGCTGACACAATCAAAACTAGAAAGTAAATTTAATTTACTTCCTTGAATATTTTACTGATTTTAAATTTGCCAAAGAATAAAAATTAATTCAAATGTCTATTTTTCATTGCTCAGGTAAATTTTATTATTGGATGAAGAATTACCTGAAGGAGTGTTGTGAAATAAGTAAACGTTGTCAAATAAGTTTTCGTTGCGTAAATTTGAATTGGATCGGGTGTTTGATTGGCGGGGACATTTTTAATGGATGTTTTCTTTGGTGCTTTTTCCAGAACGTAATCAGTCGATGTGGCGACATTTGTTTTGATGACGGTGCTATCCTTTTCCAAAAAGGTATTATAATAAGTGTAAGTGATATAGTAGGTCTTGGTTATATCTGGCGATAAACTTTCATTTTCATCGAGTGCCGTCAGTGTGGTTTCAACGCTGATAGGTCGAGGCGGTGGTGCCGACTCTGTTATTATAAGCTGAAAAGCGAGTAAATACCTAATAAACATCAGTCACTTTCTATACGAATGGCAAAGGTCATCACCTACTTATTCTCGAAGATGCGAGAGCCTTTCGCTTAAAGAGCTTATAGAATAGAAGAGGCAAAAACTAAAAGGGGTTTGTCAGTTCGTGAATCATGGTATGTTCTACATCAATAAATTTAAATATTTTTCAATTGAATTCTTTTGCGAAATTCCTCTTATATAATTTCAAATTTAAACCATTCAAGACATCGTCAATTTTTACACTAATTAGTTTTTTTTATTATCTACCTACTTAATTTTTAAAAGTCAAAAATTGATTATCCGGAAATGGTACCTGTGTGACGGTGTCACTTGTCGATTCAATTCTGGTTCTTCCATCCTCGGTAATTGTCTTTTCTAGGACTCGGGTGCTCAAGTAAGTGTTTGTTTCCGGTCTTGGCGCCTCTGAGGGTTCCAGTATCATATCTAAGTAGTATTTAGGAGCAGTAACTGTATTCGTAATAACGCTGACGCTACTCTCTAAAGCATTTTTCTCATCTGGATGATCGGTATTTAGTGTCAGGTACGTGTAGGTCGTTTTAAAAACTTCAGTTTGTAAAGTAGGTGAAGCTTCTAGCGTATAAACAGCAGCTTCAGAGGCCGGCTTCCGGTGACGTTCTTCTGTTGCCGTATTAGCAACAACCTGTGAATTAAGTCATCATATTCCATAATTTTAATTACCTTTCTATGATCAACTCTAATTGTATATTCAATATATCTAATTAGATACATTGTCAATAAAATTGAACCAGTGATTTAAATTGGTCTCAATCAGTTATTGAAATTACTATTCTTGTAATTAAAATAAAAAAATTACCTGCTGATCAGTAGAGACGATTTTAACTCCGTCTTTGGTGATTGTACTCAGATAAGTAAAAGTCGTGGTGCAAGTTTTGGTGACAAACTCATTTGGCTTTTCTTGTGGAAGAAGCATGACAACTGCATCTGATAACGTTAATGTTGGCTGTGGATTTGAATTCTCCCACCTTAAGGCAGGAGTTGGCCCCGCAACAATGACCTCGACCCCATTGGACATAACTCTTGTCGCGAGATTAAATTTTCGTCCTTCTCCTTCAGAACCGTCATCATCATCATCCTTTCCGGTGTATTCTGTCGTTTATTTTTTATTTACGATCAAAATCAGAAATAATACGAGATTTTTATTTATACTACTAAAGGATAAGAAATTAACGCGTAGGAAATTCATTCTTGAAATAATTATCCCTAATTAGAATTTTAAATACTCATACCCACCTTTTGTCCTTCTGCTAAATAAACCTATGTATGCTAATTAAATGTTCAGAAAAAAATCTGACTTGGACTATATTCATCAGAAAGAATTAAAATAAAGATTATCAAAAGTGTTTCTGAAAATATTAGAAAAAAGTATATACACAACGGTTTGCCTTTCTTATGTACAATTTATACAACGGGACAATTTCTTTTTCCACTAAATCTTCTTTTTATGAATTCGGAAAAAAATTGGAGATCGAAAGTTTCCAAAGTTGCAAAGTTTGAGAACTGTCTTTTTTTGCAGACAATATGTACAAAAATATTTTGTTTTCCATTTGCAGAAGTGTTTGAAATAAGTTGTATTTACAGGACAGTTTAAAATAGAAATAAAGAAGAGTAAAAGAGGAAGAAAAGAAGCTTTAGTTGAAAAAATTTGCAATTTTGGAAACTGTCAATTTCACCTTTTTTATTAATCATTTCTAGTAGATCAATAGTGATTACTAAATCCTCATGTAAATATTACCTGAAGAGCAAAATAACTTCTCAAACAGTATTTGAATTGAAAAAAATTTCCAAAATCAATTTAGAAATTCGCATAAAGGTTCGTTTTTTTTCCCCTTTTGTTGAAAAATTGACAAGTTATTTTGCCGATACACAGTAAAAAGAAAGTCTTATTTTAAGGCAGAAAAGATGTCTTATTTTAAGATGCAACTTTTTTAAGACAGCCTTTGCTGAATTTACGCAATGATTTTACATACAATTTACATTATGGCTAGCAGTGCTGAATTTAAGACTCATCTTAAAATAAGATTTTATTTTTACTGTGTACAGGACTATAAATGGGATACTCACCAGTAACAATTTCTGGATTATTATCTGATGGCGCGAGGCTCGATGTCAATGCCGCGGTGGGTGTCACTGTCACTGTAATGGGAACTGTCAATGTCAACGTCGTTACTCTGGGTCTAACAGTCGTTGATGAAGTCACCTCAGTCTCGAGTCCGTTCAGTTTCGTTACAACATAAGTATATGTTCTCAATCTAGTCGAAGTGACAATTGTCTCAGTGTAATAGACACTTGTCTTCAATGCCGGCGTTGGAATTACAGAACCCGAATGATCAGATGTTGGTACAACTGAATCAAATAGTGGCTTTGATGGTAAAATTTCAGGGAAATCAGGACGCGATAATGATAGGTACAAATCATCAGCTAGACCAGCTTCGATATCCTCAGGAGTTGGCGATGATGTGAACATTGTCGTTACGTGGGCAATTGGACGGGATTTCTCCTGGCTGGTAATTATTGTTTGACTACTTTCGAGAATGTACTCAGTGTCTAGGGGTATGACACTTGGTATGTCAGCGTCATCAAAGTCAGTGAAGTAACCACTTTCTGTTTGTGGTGAAAGATCTACTGATGAAGCATGCTCTTGCTGGACGAAAGTTTCTAAGGGTTTGACTGTTAGAGAATCTTCTTTGATGGGAATTTCGGTGCTTTTAGGTGTCGTTGATTCGATACTAGAAGAATCAGGAATCAGTTTTGGTGTTGGGCTAAATGATTCGTTAATAGGAGTCTCAGGCTGATCAGTAACTTCAGGAAGGTTTAACTGTTCAGTTGTTGTTGATTCAGTTGTTTCCAGTGGAGTAACAGGTGTAGTTGTTGATTCCGATGATTTTGAATCATCCTTTTGGGAAGATTCGGTCCTAACTTCCTGCATAATGTCTTTGACAGAAGTTTCAGTAACTGCTTCCAATGGAGATTCTTTAGTTGTTTGATAAACATCTTCATCAGTTAATGGTGTTTCTGTTGTTACGTCATCCAATTTCGTCGTAAATTTATCACTCGTAGACGTTTCATCAGTTGTAACACCGCCAAGCTTTTTACTGTCATCATTTACATGATCCGCTTCTTCATCATCATTATCTTTACTATCAAACTTAGGTGTACTGGTATAATTTTCTTCAGCGTCAGCAATTTCCTTATTACCACTCTGGAAGAAGGAATCATCTTCCACTTCAACATTATCATTGCCCCTAGTATCATTCCTGTCTTTAGTATTATCATCATCCAGTTTTTTCGAATTATCTGTTTTATAATCATCCTGGACATCCTTATCAGGAGTATTAGTTTTAACTTTAAGATCATCATCCTTAGCACCACTATCATCATCATCATAGCCATCGTCATCATCTTGCATAATCGGAAAGAAGAAATTATCCGTAATTATAATTGGTTTATTGAGATCCTCAATTTTGGAAACATCTGGCAAATCTTTATTGTTTGGTGGTTTATTTTCAATTGTATTTGGAGTTTCGTGAAGTGTCGGTGTGTATAAGTTGCGATTTCCATCGATTGGATTTTCTTCTTCCTCTTCATCGGAATATTCTTCATCTTCGTCATCTTCTGATGGAAGAGTAAAGAAACCAGTAGTGATGATAGCTAATGTTGGTGATGGTTGTGGTATCGGTCGTACTGATACGAGTTTTTTTCTGGTTACCCTTTCACGTTGGAATGTCGACGTTGTAGTTGGTAGAATTTTTCTCCTTCGAGTGATGGTCACCTTGTGTCTTCCAAATTCGGACGATTGGAATTCTTTGCGTTTCTCCAAATCGGAAAATTGGGGGTCATCTAAATCAGAGGGATGATAATCCCTATGTGTTCCAAATTCTAAATTCTGTCTAGCGTTCTCATAGGATTGATAGTCAACATTTGTTATTAATTCATTAGCGTAACTAGATGAGTGAGCAGGTCCGCGTGGACGAACGCGTGTGACGACAATTCTACGAGGTGAGTGTGAATTGACTTCCGGTGGTGTGACACTCTTCGTGTAGGGAACTACCGGTCGTCGTCTAACAACAGTTCGAGCAAATTGTTTTCCATTTCTGCTTCGCACAACAGGAACCCTGATACGTACACGTTTCCGTTGTCTCTCGTCCGTTAATTTTTCATAGTCGTCATCAGAATCTTGTACTCTCTCTCCAAAAGAATTAGTCGGGTCATTGGGGAATTTTCTATCCTGCGCAAAGTTGTTTTCCTGATAGCGATTGTACTTCTCTCTGTCATCCAGTTCATATTGATAATCACCTGAAACGGTATTTAACCATTTTCTTCTTGATCGACAGAGTAAAATGATTTTAAAACGTCGCGCTATCATTGTTTCAGAGTCTGCACATGATCTTGTATTGATTTTTGATCGTGGACTTAAAAATTTAGATAGTGTCTGAGAGCTTGTTGTGTGGGCGCGCGTGCGGCGGTGGTAATAATATTGATTACAATATCCCAAGAGTGTTAGCGTGGAACGTGGGATTTGACAAATGAAGAGGAAATCGGGAAAAACGAAAAGAGACTCAAGAGAGACAGAGTGAGTGAGAGAGTGAGAGAAAGAGCAAAGAGAGATAGAACTTAGGAAAAGGAGCTATACGAATCATCTACTAAACTTAATTGCAAAAAATTATTTGGGAATGAAAACATTGACGTTCACCGGATTCAGTGAACATTATGCTGTTCTGATCTCTCTTCGTTGGAAATCTTTAGGTGAAGATTTCGAAATCTAGTTTTAAAAACTTTGGCGCTTATTAGATTATTTTAAATAGTTTACGCCGATATTCTAAATAGATCATTCGCAATTACGGCGAGTGATCGCTTACAGGAAATAATTAATTGTACAAAAGTTCATCAACAATGGTTGAGCGAGGAGGATATGTTTATGATGAATTTGAGGATGAAAGGTAAATGCAAATGTATGGCTACGGATGATAGGGTTTAGGTGTAAATGGACGTGGAAATGTGCCGTCCGACGTCACCCACTACGCTCTCGAGACTTTGAGTCGGGGCATGTGGGTCTGCTGGCTCCTCGCTTCCTGATAAAATGTATCCCTCGGATTCGGAAACTCCTCGTAGAGTTGGTGGAGCAGATGGTTGTACTGGCATTTCAATATCTCTTCTTCTTCTTGGAGTAGTTGTCTCTTCTCCAATCTTCACCGTGCTGAGAACGGTACTAAACTCTCCAGGTCGACGTCCAGAGACGTATAGAGTCACTACGCTTGATTCAGGAGCAGCGGGAGCAACAGTGTCCTTTTTGCCTGATTTGCTCGATCCTTTGTAACGTCGTGACTTTGATTCCGTCTCTTCTTCAGATGAATCATCATAATTTTCTGATTTATAATCAGCATCAACTGGCTGATTTCTTCGCTCGACTTCCCCTGGCAGAGTATTGCTCTGAGATGCAGGAGCTGCTGCAAAAAGTGGGTCCAGTAAGGGATTCGGTTGCAATGGATTTTGAGGTTGTTGAAGAAGATATAGCAACGAGTTAAGATTCGCCTGCGGTATCGCGGCCGTAGGTGTCACTACAACCGTGTCTGTAATGAATTCTGTTGCTGTGACGACATTAGAGGATGATTCAACTATCGTGGTTAAAATTTCCTTTCCTCGGAATGTTAAGGGAATAATTGTGCTTTGAAGTTTGGTGATGGTTGTCACGTAAGTCGTGGTGCGCGTGTCAAACCGTGTGGTTGGAGTTGCTGGTGTTGTCATGCCTCCCAGTAGTGCATTTTGTTGCCCCAACTGACCCAAAAGTAATTGCGACAATAAAATATTTGCCAAAGGAGAATTTGCACCAGGAAGGGATGGTTGAACAGTAGAAACGATATTCTCTACTGAATAAATGGTGGAAGGTATAATGACAGACTGTGATGCCCTACGACCTCCCAAAGTTGTCAGAGTGTAGGAAACTCTGGTTGTTGGTTTCTCGTGCAATAAAAAACGGGTGACTTCAACTTGACCCTGTGCATTGGTTCCAGTGTTTTGAGAATTTATGACAACCAATGGATTGCCGTCACCACTGAGGACTGTGTTGTATGATTCTGGGGATAAAACCTGTGTACTTGGCTGAGCAGTTATGATGTTTCGCTTCTCAGTTATTCCGTTTGTTACATATGGAACTGTCACTTCCACAGGCACGTAATGGGTAACAGTGATGGTTCCATCAGTTTCAGGGTAGACGAATCCAGCTTCTCTGAAATCTTCATGAGGTCCACCTCTTGACCTAGAAGGCAATCGTCGATTGCTGCTTCTTCCCGAGTTTCTGGACGATGATCGAGAACTGGAAAGTCTTCTTGATGTATCCCTGCTACTTCCTCTCAATCTAGAACTTGTTCTTGGTCTAGTATCTACTCTGCGAGTTCCAGGTGTCGTCGGTCTCTTATAACTAGCTCTAGTTGTACCCGTATCTTTTTCTCTTAAAGTAAATTGCCGAGAAAGTCCTGATGCTGGTGAAGGCTTAACGCGAGGTGACGTTCCACGATTAGAAGTTGGCTTTGTTCGAGAACGAAGATTATTCACTTCAGAAGATTCGGAATTGTCAACATTTCCAACAGCTTTTTTTCCAGTTACGCTACTGGGTCTTGGAGCATTTAATGATCTTCCACGACTCGCATATTTGGTATTGTATTTGGAATTACTTTTGCTGAAGTCTTCATCACTTGAGGCTACATCAGAATCAAGTCTATCTTCTAAATAACCTGAGGGTTGTGACGTAGGTCTGCGTGCACGATTACTGTATGATCTCAACTGACTTGCTTGTCGACGAACTCTTCTTCTGCCGTAACCAAAAGGTCTAATTTGAACGGATTGTTTAAAGGCCTTTCCTGTTCGAGAGGAATTACGAGCTGGTGCTGTTTCCTCATGTTCTGAACCTTCGTAATCATTATCAGCTATTTCTTCCACTGGAACATCTTCCAAATGTGGAGGGTGTTCACCTTCAGATCCCTCATTTATGCTTTCAGTGACTCCCTCTGTTGGTTCAGGTTTCTTGCCGAAAAGACCTCTGGGTGGAAAGAGACCAGTTTGACCTTGTCTAGGTCTAGTGGGTGGTAAAGGAGTTGTTGGTCTAACGTTCGGCCTTGCACGACTCACTACACCATTCTGTCGGGTGAGATTATTAGGTCTCCTTGGAGGTACTGGCGTTGTTGATCGAGGTGTAGTCGTTCCTCTGGGAGATACGTTTCCCAAAAGTGGTCTGCTACGGAATCTTAACAAAGGATTTGTTGATCTTCTTGAAGATTCTGTGGTGGTTTGCAGAGTTGTTAAATCTTCATCCACAATAGTATAAGGAGTCTCTTCAGTTACCAAAGTTGTCGCAGTAAATTCATTCGCGTTATCTTCCTGATCATCTTGACGAACCGTTGGCGTTACTTTGGCTAATAATGAAGAAGGTCTAATTCCAGGTCGGTACCTGCTGGAAGCTCCTGGAAAGACGGAACTTGAACCAGTTCTAGATGCTGGTCTTGCCGAAGATCCCCGTATTGAAGATGGTCCCCTTCGGTTCACTGAGAATGATGACGAAGGTGTTATTCTTGACTGAGCTCTACCTCGTGTACTTCCAGCTGGAGCACCCGAACTGGAGAATGTACTTGTAGGTGAAACTCTTCTGCCAGCAAATCTTCTTGAATTCGATGGAGACAAAGTGGATGAATAAGGACCAATTGGTGAAGTCACCCTAACTCTGGAAGAAGCATATCGGTTTCCTTTACCAGCCAATGTTGCAGTGACTGTAGGTGTTACATCCGTTCTCGTAATTGTCGTAGCACCTTGAGCATTTTTACGTTTGGGATTAAAAGTTGGTCTATTTCTAGAAGCAAATGGTCGAATGACTGGAGTAAATGTCCTCTTTCTGCTGGAGAACGTTAAACGTGATTTTTTAGTATTCTTCTGTCCATCTTCATCCTCTTCATCATCTTCTCCATCCTCACCTTCTTCTTCTCCTTCTTGATCATCATCTTCGTTGTTAGAAGTAGGATCTTCAGACAAAGATGACTGAATAACAGCCGGTGATGGTGAAATGTCAGAACTTCCTGTTGCATGATTAGGTTTAAGAGTTGCAGTAGGTGCTAAATTATGACTTTTAGTGGGACTCGTTAGATAGCTAGATGTACTTTCAATGATTTGGGCGTATCTTCCCTCTATGCTCGTTCCAATGACTTTTGATTCATAAAATACTGATGTACCATTAGCAACAATGTTTCCTTGAATAAGCCTCACTAATCCAGTCCGATGACCATGAACTGGAGAATGAGTTGCCAGTTTCGCTTCATCAATCTTCGTACTGGACGTACTTTCAATGACCTTAGCATAAAGACCATCAATTAGAGTTCCAATTTGTTTGGTGGTAAAGAAAACGGTTGATACTTTATCTGCATCAACAATGCTACCTTTGTTCAGAGAAAGAACTCCTGTAGGTAAAACAGGAGTTGCCGTTGCTGAATTAGCAATTTCCAATTTAGTAGAACTTTGTTCAACTTGTGCATATAATCCATCAATATATGTTCCATACACATCGGTCAGATAATGAGTCGTCGTTCCATCTGCTACATGACTTGATCTAATTGTTGATATTAACCCAGTCTTGGATACTCCGCTAGCTTTTGTCGGTGCAATTTCATTTAAAGCCTTTTCATTCGTCCCGAGAACTTGAACAGTTGGAATAGCTCCTCCAATTGCTCGACCAGTGGCAACATTTGCCGCATCTTCTGGATAATAAACGCTAGTAACAGTTTCCAACCTGCTGTTTAAGACTGTAGAGTCTCCCACATATGATGTGGTGAAATAAGTGTAAGTTGTGTAAAATGTTGTCGGATCTAAAGCAACTGATGTTGCTAATGGTTCAACCGTACTTGCACTATCTCTGTCCGTTTTAATTCCATTCCATTTGTCGTCTAAGTTCAGTTTGCTAGTTTTCTCTGGAAAGACTGGAACGAATGATCCAACTTCATTGTCAGCGGTAACCTTTTCATTGTCAACATTTTGATAAGCTGGACTGTCTGAAATATCGGGTCTGTATGTCATCACCGAACCAAGTGCAATGGTTGGTGTTGGTGAAACTCCAGGTTCAACGACATTACTGACAGTTTCCTCACGACTTGTGGTGATTGTGTCACCACCCTTGTAGAAAGTGGTCCAGTAAGTGAATGTTGTGAAGTAAGTTACAGGCAGTGTGCTACTCTCTGCTGGAAACACAGCTGTTGGTTTTATAGTTTCCGTAACGACATTTGTGACAGTTTCCAATCGACTAACCACATTGGATTCGTCACCTTTGTACATGGTTGTGAAGTAAGTGAAAGTGGTGTAACTTGTCTGTAACAAAAGAGTTGGAACTGGTTCAACTTCGTGATGATTTGATTCCGAAAGTTCCTGATCCTCCGGTACAATGTTCCTTCTTTCGGCAACGTCCAGGAAAGTACCACCTCCAGAACTTGAAGACGATACAACGTCAGTTATCATTGATCCTAATACTTCACCATCGACAGGTGAGTTTGGCTTCACATGCATTTGTTCCGTGGTTGTACTCTCAAATGTTGTAGGAATATCTGTATCCAAATCAGTAACTCCTTCTGTGGTAAGGTAATCAATGGTGTTTTCAGTCGTTACATTGTTCTCTTCATCAGATTTCTTTACTTTGGTCTCATCCTTTTTTGCAAGTTCTTCAACTTTCAATGCATCATCTTGAGACTTCTTGGCAATTTTTAATGCTTCCTCTTGAGATTTTTGTCGCTTTAGTGCTTCTAAATAGGCCACAATTTCTGGAGGAGGAGCCTTTTCATTGGAGGGTTTGGAACTTGATGGTGCAACTTGAACAGTTGTTGGTTGAATCTTTTCGGTCACGACGTTCGTAAACACTTCAGTTCTGGTCTCAATTTCGGTTTCATCTTCTACAAAAATGGTTGTAAAGTAGGTATACGTGGTGTAATAAGTTTTCTCGACTTCTTCGTACGATTTTGTACTGGTTGGAGAAACTTCGCTGGGTTCCAATTTCGAGAGAATATCATTGGGAGTGGTTGATTCATCCATTAGAGTAGTGAGAGTATCTTCAGAATCAGTTGTTGGGAAAATTGGATTCTCGGTTGTGATTCTATTCTTTAGTTTCACTTCCTTGGTTGATAGAGCTTCACCAGCGACTCTTGTTGGCGCTATGAAAATAGATTCCGAATCATCAAAGAGACCACTAATGTCAACAGACGCTCCGTTAGGACCCAGAGTTTGGGTGATTACGTTCGTCTCTACGACTTCACGACTCGATACACTTGAGGTACTCTCCTGGAAGAAGGTGGTTAGATAAGTGTAGGTGGTATACAACGTTTTGAATATCAATTCTATTTCCTGGTCTTCTTGCTTCTGGATAGATGAACTCTCCAGGATTTTCTTCTCCGTAACGGCGAAAGTTGCAGAAGAGGTCGAACCTCCTTGAGTCGCGGTTGGTTGGATCAGTTCGGTCAAGTATGTGACTTCAGATGACACGGCCTCACGGGTCTTCACCGAAGTGGTTGTTTGATCATTCTTCCCTGGAATGAAGAACGTTGTGAAATAAGTAAACGTCTTGTAAATCGTTGATGGTAATAATCTTGTCGCCAGTGAAACTTTATCACTCGTCGACTTGGAAGTTTGATTATTCCCCTGGTTTAATTGATTCCGTTGTGCTCCGTGCTTGATACTTCTGCCCTGTGGATCCAGAGGGACGATTGCATTCGCAGTGTCATCATCCGTTGACACAGGAGTCGTAGTCACGGGTTTTGCGGGTCGTAACTTAGGTCTTAGTCTAGCAGAACCCCTTAATCTGAACCTAGGAGTCGTTGGTACATTCTCCGTTGTTTCTTGCACCAAAGTAGTCAGACCGTCTTCGGTCGTTGAAGCATACTCCTCAGTCTCGCTCTCAGTTGTCGCATAATGCGTCGTGCTCTCATCAAACGATACACTGGACTCATCAGGGAAGTAGTAAACATTAGAAGAAGTATGTACAATCTGAGCATAGTTCGTTCCAACATAAGTTCCGTAAATGGAACTCTTGTAATGAGTCGTAGTTCCATCGAGCGAAGTCGTAGAGTCAATGACTTTGATCAATCCAGTCGGTTTCAGGGAATTGGTCTGGAAATCGAGTAAAAGTGGCGAAGTTGGTTCAACATGTCCCGAGTCTGGATCATTCACAACACTTGGCTGTAAATTAAAGATATCTTCATTACTCTTTGCGCCTAAATTCCTCGGCGGAAAACCTTGAGGACGGTTTCTATTTTGGGTCAACTCGGTTTTTCTCTGTCCAAGAACGTTCGTTGGACGAATTTTAAGAACCGCGATTCCATCATCTGGTCTTAGGGTCGCGTCTCCCTTGATTGATGTCGCAGGTCGTCCAATCGGAGCTGGGGCAGTACTTGGTGAGAAAACAATGACAGTGTCACCGACAGTTGTCGTAAAGTCTGCAAAACCGTGATAAGTCACAGTTGAGAGGGATTTAAGATCGGGTTTTTTTGCTGACACCTTTGGAGGCGATTTAAAAATCTTTGGAGCTCTTGGACGGAAATTCTTCTGTTGATCGTCGTCTTCGGAAGCGATTCGTGACACGTATTCCTGTTTGACAGTGTATGTCGGAAGATCATCAGCAGGACGTACCTTGGCTGGTTTGAATATTTGTGAATCATCAGTCAAATCGTGTCTTCCTAGGACATCGTTTTCACTGAGATTATTTTTCTCCTCGGTTTTTCCTTCTGAAACCGATTGACTCGCGGAGGTTTCGAATCTTTCAATGACGCTGATCGGCGCATTCTCCAATGACACCTTTAATTGTAGATCTTCATGTGATGAACGTGATGGATAGACCAAATATGCACTCGATGGGTCTGGAGAACTTTCCCTATCGTAGAAAATTCTGCTCGAAGTTGACAAAATTCTCGCGTAAAGTCGACCATTGTCGAGGGTCGTGCCAAGCACCTGAGTTGCATATTCAGTGCTCGCACCATCTTGCACAAAAGTTCTTGCCGTTTTCGTTAGAAGACCTACAGGGGGATTCGATTTTCCAGGTCGGGCAGGAACTAACAAAACTGTTGTCACTCCTTTTAAAAAAAAAAAAAAAAACAATCGAATTCGAAAATTCATTTTTGAGAGAAACAATCCCCAATTTTCAATTTTATTAGAAAAAATAAATTTTAAACAAAAAATTTGATTCATAATTGTCGCAATTGTTGAGAAAATTGTTTTTGAAATATAAAGAATAATTTTTCAGTCAATGTCACAGTCATGTTTGAAAATTTATTTTGAAATTTGATGGTTAATGAGAGTATTACCGTAATTGTCGATAGATATTTACAGATTTTGAAAATTAGCGTATGTCGTTGGAGAGACGGAGTGGCGGACGGACGTTGGAGGCAGACGGCATCCAGTTGTTGTGAAGAAGTTGAAGGCGAGGAGCAGACGGGAACAGTAACAGAAACAGAAAAAAAGAGAGAGACGTCTTAGTAGACGAGCTTTCTATACATTTTGAAGCTTTAAAAACCCTGTTCCGCGAAAACCCTGCCTCAGATTCATTATTTATTCATCAAAACCATTGGGTTATTAGTTTAGAGAATTCTTTTTTGCAGGCATTAGCATAAAAAAGTGCAATGTACAGGCGAAAGAAAGAAATAGAGTGACGGGTGAATAAACTCCTACTGCTGAATTATCTTCATTACCTTTTCTTACTGTCATAAATTTTTTTTAACATTATTGATCTATTAATTTCCTTTTTTCCTAACTGTAACAATATTACAACAATCGGAAAATTAATTAAATTTGATATCAATCAAATAATTTAACGACAAACAATTTTTTATTTACATTAAATAAATAAAATTGATAAATCAATTCAGCAGAAGGAAATTGTGATTTAAGTTCATTTTTTTGGTTAAAAATGAAATTTTTTGAATGAACGAAAAATCGAAGTAGAAATTAAAAATGAAAAGTGGAAGAAACTAGAGAATAATTAACGAGATAAGACAATAATACAATATAATTAAATATATACAATTTATACAATTTTAATTTTTAACGTTCCTCTGTCACTTCCGCGTTGAAAATATATACGAGATTGCTGATATCTATAATAATAAAAGAAAAGTAAAGCAATCAAGAGAGGCAAGGCCACAAAGAGAGACGGATATCCGGTTATACGGATATTATACAAAATGGCAAAAGAGAAGTTACATCAAAAAAATTAATTATACACGGCCGCACATCGCGTCAACACGCGCAAGCATTTTCAAAAATTACAATTCGAAAAAAATTGGCAAACCGATTGAGAAAAAAAATACCCAGATTATATATACAAAATTAAACATGTGTAAAAATTGTTGTACTCGTACTCAGAAATCTCAAAATTTTACCCCATTTTCAAAAAATGCGAAAATAATAAATAACTCTTAAAAAATTAATCTTCTTTTCTACTTTTATTTTTAATAAATTTTTGTAATTATAAAAAATAATTATCGAAACTTCGTGAAAACTCCTTTTTTTGAAAGTCGAACTTTCAGATTTTTTTTCCAAGTATTGTGTAAACACGAAACTGTTACATTGCTCGCCGCAAGGTAAGAAAGTTTTTTTGGCCACCTCTTTAACGAGAGATTTCTGTGTACGTTACACTACTGATAAATCGAAATATTGATAGGGAAATATTGAGAAACCAGTGCCAAAAAAAAAAAATAGAAAGAAAATTATGAATTTGTTTTGTGAATGCGAATTTTTTTTAAATTGAAAAAAGTGTTAGATAATTGCAAAAAAATGTATTTGTTACTTTTTGAGAAAGAGAGAGAGAAAAAGAGAGATGTGTGAAAATTATTGAAAAAAAAAAAATTAAAATTGTGCTCGAGAAAAAACATTATATACAAAAGAGACTAATTTGACATGCTGCATTTGTTCGAGCACAATTTTTTTTCGATATTTAATTTTTTTTTTAGTGTGAATGTATAATCGTGATAGTGGCGTTAAAGAAAATTGTAATCGCGTCAATTATAGCGTGCAAAGGTGAACACGCTGAAAAGCCATTATAATTTTCGTCGCTTACCGTCCAAGTCCCTTTCTATTCTTGCAGGTCTGATTCCTTCGGTCTTTATACTACTAGCATCTGTAAACAGAAAGAAAAAAAAACTTTAACAAATTTTACAAAGAAAATTGTCAATTTTCGCAAAGAGTGCTGAAAAATAGCGAAATAAAAAAACGTCAAACGTGTCTTAATCTCTTTGGTTACGTGGAAAAACAAAAGTTCTTTTCAGGTTAAATAAACTATCCATTCATTAACTTCCTGCTTTCACGCGGAATATGAATATAAATGCTAATGGTTTACCTCAAAAAAGAGAAAAAAAAAAATTAATATATGTACATAAATAATTAATCACTGGCCTAAAAAATTTTCCAGTTTCGTATTCGTTAATTTTTCCCCGCATTTTTTGTCATTAATTTTTGTCATTCTCTCAATTGGATAGGAAAAGAATTTCTTTCAAAAAATGGGATTTTTTTTACTGGTTTGCTACTTTGTTTTCGTAGCAAAATGCACGAGGTAGACAATATTCGTAATCAGAAACCGGAACAGTAACGTTTGTTTTTCTTTTCATAACTCCGTTATTGCACTCTGGAGTTTTATAATATTGTGTATGCTTCAAACTACGCGAATATTTAAAAATAAATATTCATTATTTCAATAACAAGAAGTGAAACGATAAGAGAAAATAAAAGTAAAATGAAAAATAGGAATTATTAAATAGGGAATAATTTTTATCAAGCTTGAATTTGTATTTTTTTAAGTATATAAGATTTACTTATTTTCAAGGATGGAAATTGGAAAATTTCTACATATGGAAAAAATAATTTTCAGGGATGAATCAGATTCGTTTGTGGACCAAATCACCCCTGGAAACTAGGGGTCAAAGTCGTACCAGTTCGAAAGAGAATTATTAACCTATGGTTTCTATTAATTAAGGAAAAATTTTTTCATAGTTCTCTTCATCCTAATTACGTTATAGACATCGCAAGGAAAGGGAATTGTCTGGCGCAAGTGCCTTTAGTGGAAATGAGAAAAGGAGAATCTCACAGGCCACATTGGAAGATGTCGTCCAGAGGCCGCGACTTACAGTTATTTGACCGACTCCTTTGCACAAGTCTCGACTGTGGGACTCTTTTTAGCGGGCACTTGCGCACATATGGACACACAAAGAATAACCTTAAAGGTGTCTCCGTACATGATTTTCTTTCATCATGTAACGTGTGCGCACTACAACGCCTTCATCCTGATTGATTCAAAGAGTAACAACGGGATGAGCAGAGCGAGAGAGAGGGAGGGAATTCGCTGGAATTGTAGACGTCCTCAATGGCAAACAAGTCGCGTCCGGTGACCTGTCCTGCTCTACTCTAGTACTACGATCGCACACTTTGTAAATAACGCTCCATAATCTGACCTTGAATGTGATTCCATCATCGATCAGACATAAAGGTGACGAGACGAGGTTAGCGGAGCAAAAAGCTCTCCTCCGGTTACTCAACTATGTCACCGAGGCAAATGACAATGACTCAGCTGAAGACGACGGAAAGTGTGACGAATTGATGATTCTTCAAATTTGCAAATTTTGCCTTTTTTGTAAACTTTTCACGTTCTGGGGAACTGTTACAGAACTCCGTTTTCAACCCGAACGGTAAAAGAAACGTTTATTTAGATTTACCGCAGTTTATCTAAATGCTCCAGTATTCAGACCTCGAAAGTCACCTAAAAACTTTGTAATGATGATGATTATTTCCTCCAAACTAAGTGGTTAAAGATTTAGTAATTTTTTCCTTCGAGCTAGTGAAGGATCATCACCATCGGCAAAAGATTTAGTACTGATGATTCTTTCCTCCAGGCTGGTGAATGAAAAGTTGGATGATGAATCTTTCCTCCTGGATCATCATCACCGAAAGATTTGCTAATGATGATTCTTTCCTCCAGGGTAATGAAGAACTGATCATCATTAGCAAAAGTTTGGTGAAGAACTGAATAAACCAAATCTGCAACTCAACGATTTCAATGAACAATTAGACTAATTAGACAAATTTTACTCACCAGAGGAAGTATTTGATTTGTCGGCAAAAATTATTCTGTACAATTAATTTGCCGCACCTCCTTTATTGTTATATCAATATTACGAAATCATTTTTAGAAAGCGAAACAAATGATTTATGAATAAGTACGACAAGGAGAATTATGAAATTTATTTTATTTTTCTCATGGTCCTAAACAATTGCGAGCATTGAGATGTACAAAAGAATAATGATGCCGCGTGTATGTAATCAGGAAGTTTAGGATTACATCAAAAGAAATATCATTCCGACAGTCATTCGTGATCTTGAAAACGCGACACGTGAATTTTTTTTTCCCCGAATAGACTCCATTGAGGCTAAATATGCGTGACGGAAGAAAGTAGACATTAAAAATTATAGAGGAATTGAGGTTCATTCAATTGTACGATGAGACGTAATGTATAGAAATTAATCCAGTCTCGGAATAACGTTAAAATATTTTGCTTTGTGATGAAATCGAATTTTTTCTTTTTGCTCTTCTTTTTTGATAATTGGAAATGTGTATTTTTAATCAAGTAAGCAGATAAATTCTAAAGGTGAATAATGCCGAAGAAATCGCTATTGAGGTTGTAGGTTGGTTTCCCACTTTCTTGGGTGTCAGCCGGTCAGTAGAAGGCTTGACCTATCATCTTGGCTTATGGCCAACGAGGTCGTTCCGCAAAGAGTGGTAAATACAGTATCATTCAACTTCGATTTACGAGAGATAAGATATACAATTTCGGTAATAATCGACCGGCACATGTTTTACTGTAAGACTTCACTTCTTGAATTAATGATTACATGTATTATAAATCGTTAAAAGAAATCCAGCCACTGAACAAAATTTTACTTAACGGAAATCTTTGCCAGAAAATTTACATAAGCAAGTGTTTCAGTGGAAAAAAATTCAAAAAATTCTAAACAAAGTAGGTCATTCTTTTCACGAAGTTGCCTATTCCAGGTTTTTTGGAATCGCTAATTACAAACGTCATGTTTGCTTTTCGAAATGCCAAGTGAGAACACCTTGTTGCTTTTTTCCAAACTTGGATGAAACAAGCACTTCAACTATGAGCTGGGAGAAGAAAAATATTTCCGAAATGTCAAATGTATAAATAGGTACTTGAGTGTAGCTAAAATTATCAATAATCCTCGAGTGGAATTCAGTGGAAACTCCAATTTTCTCATCGATAGTTTCCGCTTTCTTTTGGGATTAAATGGACACACTTTTCATTGTTCGGAGAAAGCCAGGATACTCAGATTACCGAGTGACTATTAACATTGACCACATTTATCAACAGTAGTGCGCGAATCCTGCGTTGGCATTCCCGAGTAGGCGTTTAATAGTATTTCATTCAAGATATATAATCAGCAACCTGGATTTATTTCAGCTTCCTTCGAGAACATTTTTCATCGTTCCTGCATCATAAGTTTATGGAAAAATTTCATTCCAATTTCCAATCGTGTATTCCAGATTCGGTTCACCAAAGATGTGACAGATCATCCAATGGGTCATCATCCAATGCTGATCGAATTACCATTTGTCTGTGACCGTTTGGTGTACCTGCATCTAAATCGGAAAACTGGAGAAACTCTTGATGAACACCAAAAGATGTGACAGGATTATAATAATTGATGAACGTCTCCAAAAGAGGAAATAAGCTTTTGATTAGGATCAAGGACGTTCACCAAAGTTATGATAGGATTTCAATCATCCAATAGATCATCCAATGGTAATCGAAATACCATCAGTCTGTCCTTGGTGTACCTAGAACTCCTGAAATTAAAACTGGATGAACTTCTGGAAAAAGACGTTCTTTGATAAACGTCTCCAAATTAAGGAACCTAATTAGAATGGAAAGATTTGGGTTCATTGCTTCCTTGCAACGTTTTGGCTGATCCTTTTCTTCGGTATTAAGTAACCTTGATCAATTCTAGCCTAACAGAATAGAAAACCTCCTTAGACTCATGATCTCCTGGGGAAAATGGAACTTCTCCAAAAAGGAGACAGCGGAAGTTAGCTAAAGTCCAGAGCAAACCTGCTCAATTCTTACCAATTGCAATCTTACCAATTGCAATAAAAATCCTCTCTCTAAAAAATAACTTTCTAATGTAAATTCCCAATGATCAACCATGTTCATACTATTTTCACTTCTTCTAGAATCGCAATTCAAAAATTGCTACCTTCGGAATCAAAGTATATTAATCGATTTTAATTTCCTGTGCGTATGTTTTCGAATATTAAGTAGAAATTTATTATGCGCAAATAAACCTAGTATTAGTGCGGTGATATAGGAGGTTTATAATTTATAATATATATATATATCCACTGCCTTCTCTATCACTCCCAGTGTGCAGTATTAACGGTCACTCGGATGGAACACGTTTCATTTGCGTGCAGCTATTGAGCCTTTTGCGATGATGGTAATTAGAGGAACTCTTCCATTATAATTATTTCATAAACGTTTCTTACGCATTGACACCGACCTACCCCATTGAAAGACACACTGTCATTTAATGCAAGTTTCAATGCTGCATGAGACACCCACGGACGCATTCATGGAGAAAGTGAACTTAACGTGGGAAATGCAACGTGAATATGTACACCTACCTACTACTTGAAATTGAAAAGTCACTTTCGTTTGGTGCACAACTTAAATAATATCATCTTTCCTCCTTTTCTTTTTTTTTATTCCAAATTGCAATTTCACGTTTTATGACAATTATAGAGAGTTTTATGGAGAAATCTCACATTGAAATCATCGTCAAATACATAAATTGTAAGTATTGTTGAGTATATTATATTGTAAATTTTATTACGAACCAAATTTGAATCAAATTTTTATGTTTTTTTTTTCTAAAAATCAGGTTAAAGTAGAAACTAATGTAAATTATGTTCTGATTCCATGACTCTTTTTATGAAAATTATCATTTCTTCGATGTGGAAAACTTTGAGTGATGAAAAATACAACTTTCAAATTGATAATTAATTAAATGTTGACGTTCGCATGAAAAGGGACAATTTTCTTTAATTTTATGAAGGTCATAATCGCATTGACGTTCACGCAAAAATAACCCTTATTAAATTCGACAAAATGGTACGTTTCCAAAAAATTTGGAATTGCAAGATTCTTGTAGCATTCGAATTAAGTATTTTTAATTCAATTATGCGTTTAAATTAAAGACCATTTCTTTGTTTGAAAAATGGAATAACAATTTACGATGAAATCATGTGCAGCTGCAAAATTATAATTGCAATGTGCGCATGTCAATTGGTGTAAATATGCACCTTACAGCAAAAGCGACGAGGGTGAAAGCGCAAGATCTTTGACCGAGTATTTTTTTTTCTGAATTTCCGATGTATAAATTCATTGCATAAGGGTCTGATTCAGAAGAAATCATTAATGACGGTCATCCCTCATGGAAAATCGATTCCCTAGAGCTAAAACTGTTGCAATTGGTAATTATAGACTCTAGTTTCATGCAAATTAGTCACTTTTAATTTTCTCCGATTAGACACCATATAAACATTATTATTGAATTCCGCATGAGTCATATCTATCTATCGAATCAACAATTTTCAAGTCCAGTTATTTTCGCAAAGGGGAATTTTAATTGCGCTAGAGTCATCAGCAGAAGAAGAAATGGTTGTTGATTAAAAACGAATTGTTGATTAAAAATAATTTTATGTCCTAGCTTCTAATTGGGTACATTTATAAAGAAGAAAGATGAGTTATTATCATAATATTGTCTTAGTGGAAATAGGTAAAAACATATTTACATTTCAAGGCGAAAACTTGACATTTAATTGCAATTTCGCTTACACTCAATGAATCTTATAAATAAATTACCATGAATTATTGCGTCTATAATTCCTCAATGCCAGCGATTGAAGTGATAATTTTTCCCTCTTCGAGAGCTAATTAAAAAGGGGGGAAATATCGCAATTGATATTCATAGTGAGAGCATCGAACTCTCCGATTCGAAATTGTACGAAATCATGAAACTGGAGATCAAAGTGAAATTGCGAAGAAACTAAACATTTTTCAATTTCAGGAAAGAAACTCTTGCTGAAACATCTCAGATATACTATGACCTAAAATAAACCCCTGCGGGTAATTGAATAAGATTGATTTCAGCATATATAGGATCGCCAACGACCCGAATGTCCAACAGTCACTTTCTAGCCAAACGAAACAATCTGAATGCTGGAATCGGTCAGGCAAACATAGAGACAATTTGCATGTTTTGCAAATGAGGAATCCTCTGCGTCATGTCTTTCATAAGATGATCGTTCCTGATATCAACTCCCATTGTTCTGTGCCAAAAAAGAATATCACAAATTGAAGTCATCATCATCAGGACAATAAGAGATGAATGAAGGACGAATTTCAAAACAGATTTAATTTTCCCTCATTGAAACATGCCGGATAAACTGTTATCTGATTAATAGTACCTTCGGGAAGAAAAATATAAAGTTGATCAAAGATAACACATTAGACCCCATCGAATTGAGTTCAATTTTCAATTTTTAATTTCAGTTCGTCACTGGATCGATTATCGCTTTCGATTTTTGTATTGTTTCATTCAAGCCGAATGAGAGGAGACCACCAACAGATTATATCCACCGATCAGGAGTGGAACGCGAGACCTACTTTCAGAAACAAGTGGTTCTAGAATTACTTTCTTCTGATCATCCCAAAACTTATATATTACAGTAAAATTACGAAATTTTTATTTTGGATGACCTTTTTTGGCTATTCTGTTCTACAAGTATAGAAGAATTTTTTTCTGTATTAGAAATAATCCCTTGTGGTAAATTCCGTTAGACACTAAATATGCATATGGTGTATGGTGATTTTTTTTTTTGTTTTTTCGTGTGAAAAATATGCCGCATGAAAAAGAAACGAGACGAAAGAGCATAAGAATACCGGGAGAGATTTGCATTCGCGATATTACGCTCTACCGCTCTACTAGTCAACATTGAAATGCCTTTTTCTCCAAAGTTACTCTAGTCGACGTAATTAAGTGATGGTGGCAGTAAAAATACAACAACACCGTGCGGGTTACACATTACTTAGTGTGTAATTAGAAAAGGGCAAAAAGCGATTAGAAGGTGGGAGATGTGACACAAAACTAATGAGATGTATCGAGGACGAATACCAAGACACAAAACCAGTTTGACTCGAAAAATTATTCGCCTCGTGTGTGTATATATTGATATCACCCTGGGAGAGTGTTCGATCAACGGTAGACGATCAACCAATTTCAATGCCGAGTCCTTGTCAAGGTTCACATCATCACATTCTTGCCTTGCTTCCTAAATTCATCCCCAGAGAAAACCTAAAGGGATCAAAACGTCGCTTTTGATCAATTTGTAGAATGATCCAAGTATCATTTTGCATTGATCCCTTTTGGTTTTCTGTGGCCAGGAAAATGATCACATCACCTACAATTCGGGATAATTTTACGATTTATGATCTAAGGTAGGGAAATAATTCTTCTATCAATTTTGGAACCAGTAACCCAGAATTATTTGATGTCGGAAGAAAAATCACACGGTTTTTTATTTTTTGCGGACTGACCCCTTTTTCTATTGACGCGGCGGTCTGATTCAATCCACCTGTAGATCTTGGAATATAATCTGGTATATGATGGTTGACTCTCGAGGAAAGCCGATGTGGGCCGAGCGTCCTCGTCGCTATCCCTCGAATTTCGAATAGCCTCTGGCTCATAACGGATCGACACACTGACTTCTCGTGCGAAGCAGAGCCTACTTACACAAACGTCGAGGTAGGTTCGTGTAAACATGTCCCTTACCTGTCTCCCTCAATTATTTACTAACCACGTGCACGTGACTTGCTTCTTCTTAATCGGTCCCTCTCTTCTTCTATCTCTCTCTTTCTTTTAATTGCCACGAAAAATGAGAATCTTGTTAACCGCCGACGGTATTTAATTTCAATTACAAATAACATTGTAAATATATAAAACGATTGGATTGAGATTCCAGTTTTTGATGACGTTGCGAATTACGATTAGAAGAATTGTGCTTACAATTTTAGTTTTACGCTTTGGAATCTTTATGAAGACATTTTCCTTTTACTTTCAGTAAAAAGTCCACTGCAGAATAATTATTTCCTTTCTGAAATATTTAATTACTATAGATTTAATAATTTTTATTTTATTGATTTAAAAAGGTATTTTAAATATGGCGCTATTTTTTAAAGGCGCTGTAGTAGAAAATGTGGCCCAGCGCATGCGCTCTTTATGCACAACCTAAAGAAGGGTCTATATTTGCGCAGAGCTGTAACAGTAAGCACAAGCCAACGATGAAAACGAATTGATTTGAAGAAGGGCCTAATGAATTTTTGGCAAATGCGAAAGTTCTACTCTTTTTATTGACCCTTCTCAATAAAAAACCGTTCCATAAAAATGATAATTGGAGAAAATATTTTTTTACGAGAGTGAGCAGAAAAAAGATATAATGAAACGGTACTCTAATGGAACATTCTTGTATACTGGGGAATAAAGGAGCATCAGTAAAATTTCGCACCAACCCCCTAGTAGTTAAATTCAACAACCGCATAATATAAAAGATAAGACCCAGTGAAATTTCTGTAGTGAAACGAAATCAATATTATGCCATTAGGACTTTTATGGTCTCTCCCTCCAAGAAAGAGCATAAAACACCTGTTCCTCAAGAGCATATTTGCATCTTAATGGAAGAATATGCATAATATATCGGAGTTAATGTATTTCAGTGGCAAAATATTGAGCCAAGTCCATCTAAATTGAAAACGTCTCTCTTGCAGTTGTTGCCAAACAGTTTGGATGGCAATGAAAAGAATCGTTAGGTTGGGTATGAATGGATGATGTTAAATTGATCGTGTCAAGGAAACAATTTTTAGTCCTTCTTTCAGTGAAGTATTACACTGACAATGAGACAATGTCCAAACGTCATGGATGAATAAGAACACTTGTTCGGGTCAAGCGGAATCCGAATAAGAGACTGGCTCCTCATCGTCAAGGAGGTCAAGAGAGCGAAATGAATTTCTCTGTGTATCATGATTCAAAGAGAGACGTTGGTGTCTCCTTGGGGAATTTCGATCCTTGTAAAGTTGACTGCCTCCTCAAATGCCGCTCGCTTCTATGGGAAAGAAACGCGCCCACGTGACACTCCTTTACTGACGACGGGTAGTCCGCGCCTTCTCCACGATCTATCGCGAATCGTCTCGCAAAATACAAGTGCATACCCTATTAGCTTACAAGTATCTTTATACCTACACGTGCTCCCAATCAACAATTGTATATAGATTTATACAATTCGCCTACGCGTCCACTCATTTCTTCGATGTTCCTGCTGTGAATGACACAACAAAAAAAATTGCATCTCTTATGAAAGATCATATTTTTATTGTACGTATCTTTTTCTTCTTTTCTTGGAATAGTCGTGGGAACTTGAATTATTATAAAGAATCAATAGAGGACGCGCATGTTTCAGGAAAAGCAGAAGGTCGCTCATCAAAATTTAATCATAGGATGGAAGTTGTTTTGAGAGTGAAAGGATAAGGAGGTGGTAATAGAGTTGTAGAGGACGATAACGGTATACAATGAATGGGGATTTGTTTATATTTGACGATGATTTTTACACGCATTTATAATCTGTGTCAGTCCTTCTTAATGGAATCTTCTGTTCAATGGCTCCACCTGCTTTTATAGAATTACGAATGAGATCTTTCACTTACGCTACTAGTAAATTAAACACCTTGAGTGAGAGTATGACTTTCGATTTTACAACATTCAGAATTGAATTCCAATCGAAATTCGTCATCGCCCACTGAATTAGTTGTCACATCTGTAATTAGAACACAATTCCATTTTGATCAAATTCTTTCGGGAACATCCAATCTCTGATCTAGTTTTTACTCCACTTGGAGCAAAGTTTTGGCTAAAGCATTGGATGATCTTTATTCATTGGTTGGTGAATTTTTTCTGATTGTATACAAATCATCCTCTCCGCTAAAAAGATGTTTTCTAATTTTTATGTCTTTCTACATGGAGAGACCATTAAGTGATATCGAAAGTGTTCTCCATTGGAGAATTTCCTTTTAGAATCACGCTATCAAGTGAATTTCTCTCAACTGGAAAAGAATTCCTTTCTATTTTTCCACTTCGCCTGTTGATATTGATAAGAAATTTTCCAAAAGTAGATCATCAGAAAAAGGAATTTTTGTTCCAAAAATGGAATTATGAAAAGAAAGGGGTTGTTATGGAAGCTTTCTACTTTCCCCTCCTTTTCTTTACGACAATTCGCATTGTTTTTAAGTTGTATTGTTCAAAAATCGTGCTCCTGTTTCCAATGATAATTATACATTATATTTCGTAACGTCGTTGTCTTTTCTCTCCATAAATGTATATCATCAAAAACAAATCCAAGATAAGTGTATGTGTAATCATATATAATGGAGTGTCCTATTATTATGCGTTTTTCCTCAACTATACGCTTGTCAATTGTAATCCATTAGGGGACCAATGAATGCTTCTGTTTGATACAGTTTTATTCATCATCAGTAG
The DNA here is from genome assembly GCA_001855655.1 of Leptopilina clavipes. Taxonomy (NCBI): domain Eukaryota; kingdom Metazoa; phylum Arthropoda; class Insecta; order Hymenoptera; family Figitidae; genus Leptopilina; species Leptopilina clavipes. The sequence goes on from JUFY01034434.1 coordinate 116,120, forward strand.
GCTTTTAGAAAGTTTTAAAGGAAGTTTCATTGAAAGGAATACCAGAGTGCATAACAGTGACTATGAGAAATGGATCTGGGAATTATTTAGAAGATGGTGTAAGTACTTTACATGTGTCTGAAGGTAGCCCGGGAGTAGTGAGACTGAATGTATCATATATACTAATCGAACTATAGTAGAGAGTTAACGGAATTCGTGCCAGTAGGTCGACTATAGACCAAGCCCATGGCGTTCTTTTGGATCTAATCATGCGCGGACACTCTCAACTTGATTCTCCCGGATGCGGAATTCCTTCTCTCGTATATATTATAATAATCAACATATTCTCAGATATATATATTCAATAATGTCCTCTAAGCGTCATGTGCGCGCGCCAATCGGGAAAGCGAACGCACTACCGGTATTCACAAGTTTTATATCCCCGCTATATAACAAGAATGAGCGTGAAAAAAATTCCTCGACCTTTCAAAATAACTTTGAGGAGATACTTTCTCCCAAACATTTGAGGAAGACGAGAATTCTTCACTCAAATTATGGCGAAAGTCACGTGGAATGTTGGGAAGAATTTTTATCCACTTTTTCTTATCCCACACCAAAGGAGAAACCAGAACAAAAAAATATGACACTATCTAATGTGTAATAAAATAATATCGAAGTTATTAACTTCCTGCATGAGGAAGTTAATTACTTTTCACGATCAGTAATTATACGCAGGAATAATTAAAAATGATCATCAAATCATGATCAAGAAGAGAGGATCGTTAATTTCCATTGTACCTTGAAAGTGAAATATTCCATCAAGAATGTGAATCTTGGGATTAAATTGATTTCAATAATTTCCAGGCGATTGCGCAGGAGAAAAAAGTCCATCAGGAAACAATGAATGAAGGCATTGTAATTATAGTAACAGAGGAAAGAATGTATAATAGTGCAGACTAAATTCAAGAAGGAAAAATCAATTTCTAGAGGGAGGCTTCTTTTGTGAATCTTGCAATTGGGAATACTGGTCAATTAGGATTAGGATTTGCAAGAATGATCATTTCTTGCAGTTAGGAGACCATATAGTGAAATTGAGAAGCAGCATCTTTCTCTTGGCGCGTCCCTGGTCTATCGAAGCAGCTCGCGATTTCTCATTATATCACGATGTCCCGGCGTCGTTTAGAGCACTAGTCGTCGAAGGTGAAAACGCTTTCTATTGCAACGAACTCGATTTAAATGCAACACCAGTCTCGATACTGTTATTTCCATCGAATGTATTTTATAAAATGTTGGAAAGAAAAAAAACCATCCTCACCATTTATATACCAAGAGACTCATCCAGAATGTTTAGAGATGAAACTATCTTATTCATGAAATTGAACTATTCAATTGTTTCTCGACGAGCATCTTTTTCTAGAAACGAAAAAATTGCCATCACCATTTTTCTATTTAGATCAAGGAATTTCGAATCTGTAGAATTCAAATAAAAAAATAATACAGGCAAATCGTATAAAACTTGCGGAAATTGTTGAATAATTGCTCTTTAATTAAGCACGAGATAATCTATCGTTTTAACACCAAGACGATAGGGGGAAAAAAAATTACATTGTAGAAATAAATTCCTGTTCTCGTGGAAGCAAAAAGGAAATGTTCGCGATAAGACATAATCATCGCGTGCAAACTAGCTGCTCATTTCCTTAACAAAATTGTTAATATAACCAAGATTTGATTTTTACCATAAAAAATACATAATTACATTTCTCTGTCTGAATTTAAAACCTATTTTATTGAATTAACCACAGTAAATTTTTTATATTTTGCCATAGAGTTCAAATTCCCATCGGTTTTCAAGAAATAATAATTTAAAAATTTACCAGCATCATCGGGAAATTCATAAATCAAAAACAAGTTTCGTTTTTCCGCTTTCAAGTTTCATTAAAATTATTTCTTCACTTTTGCTGATGTTGGTAACAGGAGGAATTTTTTTTTCATTAGGCAATACTCTTTCGAATCATGTGACTTAATCGTATAAATAAAAGAGAGGAATTAAAAAACAGAATTTCTATGTGGAAGTTTGTGGCTATATAGGAAAAAGTTTGAAGCTAATTTCAATGGAAAACAATGAGAGTATTATTAAAAACTAGAGCACATTAATTACCGAGTCATTGTTCATCACATACTCACGCGTATAATCTTTAGTGAAAGCATTAATAACAACAAATATGCGCTTGTGTGGGTAAATAGTTACTCGAATTGGAAAAATCTGTAATTTTTCGTTAAGCTTTCAAAATAACTTAATAATTAATATTTAATAATTAAGAATTTATAATTTATAATTTATAATTTATAATTTATAATTGATAATAAAATATTGATATATGAATTGGAAAATAAAAACAGCACTTGATTTGCGAAATAGAGATTTTTTTCTCCACAGGTCGAGATTATTCTCACGCTAGGATCGGTCGATTCATCGTTCAGGAGTTCTCACAATCGGTCTTCATGCGGTTATTATAATGAAAGGTAGAGATCAAAACAACAATTCTATGTATCTTCAATATAAAATTGAAATGAAACACGAAATCAAAAAAAAAAGGCGAAAGTGTCCATTTAGATTTTACAATGAAGAGAATTTTTCGCATCTTTGCAGAATTTCGATGGTCGGGAACTTGATTTTTGTAATTTGTATTCCACTTGCTTGGCTCCTAAACAACCGTCTCGAATTACAAACGTGGGGGGATTTTTTCACCTGAATAAGAGATTCCTTGTTAACAGATTTTTGTAAATAATTTTAAAATCTGCTCATTTTTGTCAGACTGTAGTCCCAAGACTCATTGGACTCGCAATTGCAAGAATTGTACTAATGTTTCTAGCTTTCGATTGAATTGATGATGATGTCAGCTTTTTTCGAGGATCTTTTCGTTGCAATTTTTGTACGAAAGACAACAAGAAATTGCATAAGGGAAATTGCAGTATTTACTCATCATCATCATCACGCATTCGATCTTTTGCACAAGATACAAAAGAATCGAATAATCGGAATCAAGTGGGTGTAAAAACGATTTGAATGCTTCTAGGGAGGGGGACGAAATCGCGAGATCTCTCAAGAGTCGGTGCCCTCGATCTGCCCCCATCGAGACACCAAGGTTTCGCAGCTCCTTTTTGATTTACTTGGTGTATAAAGTTGGTTGAAAGTGATGGCCTAAATTGCCGACGAGTTTAACTCTCCTGTCGCAACTATATACTAACTATAATTCTCCTATAGTTTCCCGTAATTTTGTATCATTTCGCATTTGACCATATACGGTTTTTCTCAATTTTCACTGATTCATTATATAGAAAAAGTAATTTTTTTCTTCCCAAACAACAACGCTATTTATGAGGAAACACTCTTTGAAGATTTCTCTTCCGTCTCTTTCTCGGCCTAATTTTCGCTCGCAAGTTCTTGGATCAATGACAGATCCAAAGTAATAATTAAAGAAAAAATTAATTAAAAAAAAAAAATTAAAGAAAAGGTATTATTTATACAAAATGATTAACGATTGCGTAAGACCGTAGACCTATAATTTCCAAGTGCGTGGAAAATGAAATATTTCTTATATACAAATTTCTTACCAACTGTAAACATTCATCTTTCCTTGAATAATCTCATATTTTCCAATCGTAGGCGGATTTTATCTCACAGGATCAACTATAACTCTTGTCTACTAATATTGTAAACAAGTTTCACGCATTCCGGCATTAAAACTTTCCCAGATTGTCTAGAGTCTATAGTACCTAGAAATCAAATGTGTTCGTTGGAACACTTTGTCGATTTCAATAAGGGTCCTTTTTGTCTCAACGTTAATGCGATTATCACCTTTATGCGAAATAAACCAAAAATGAACTTTTTATGCTGACACCTGAAGTTCAGAAATATTTGTCTAATTTGTAAAAAGACAAAAAGAACAGAAAAATAAATGATTTGGATCAAGAATCAAGGATTGGTAATTTCACGTTGTCTAAACAAGGAACAAGATGTCGATCAAGAATCATTTGTATCCGTTATTTATTTTTTTTGTAAATGGCATTCCAGGTTCCGTGTAATGTTCCGGACTTGACGCAGAAAAGGTGTAATTTATAGCGCTCACGAAAGAGGGAATTGTACTCCGGATATTCGTTGAGAGGAAGATTGCGTAAGTTGGAGCATTAGTTTCACCATCATCATCAACACCAGATGTATGAGATTTCTGCCATTCTGTACTAATACATCGTAGTCCGTGTCCCTGTCTTCGTTAATTGCCATCACTGCTTCTAAGAACCTCTATGGTTATCTTCCTAATGGCTCAGAAGAGTTTCGTAGTCCCGATGAACCTCGATGAGAATTGCACGATCGGACTTGCAACTCGGAGTCTGCAAAAGACTTTCATAACAATCAGCCGCGCCCTTGGTTTGTATTCCTCTCTCAAGGGAATTGTTTATATCCACCTGCTACCAGTCAATTCAAACACGCAAAGAGATTATTCCCATCATCTATCTAATATTTTTCCCATATATGTATATCCCATATATAATATGGGAAAAATATTAGATGGAATAAATAGCAAAACGTTTAATTCTGCTCCAATTGGAAAACTACTAAACTATGCCGATTATATTTAGAATAGCGTTCCTTTTCCTCATTTCAATGAAATTATTCCCATTTGCACCAATCAATTAAGGTCAAATCAAATCTGTTACACATATATTCCGTATGCCAATCGACCAAAGTGAAAATTGTTATAATGATCTTACTGTTGAAAGTAACACATTAAATTCGTTACACATTGGATTAGTTGAACACTTAGAAAGTGTGTTTTGCGTTTTCAAATTCTAGCGAGCTTAATTAAAATTCCATTCAGAGTTGGTTCCACTAATCAAGATGGAAATTTAATCTGCCTGAAAAGTTTTTAATTCTACTTCTTCTTTTCTTTCACGCAAAAATAGCTGAAACATCTGTTGCTTCTTTTTGGCATCTGCAAATCAGAAGCTATGGAAAAAGGATTTAAATCGCAATGCAAGGCATTTAGTATAAATAACGTAACTGACATTCCCTGACAGGCGTATACAATACAGTAATAAACGAGATTTATAGCCGGCAGCAAATACATAAAATGATGAACTTTGTTGGGAGTGAGTTAACTTTTAGCGAGTGCGAGAGAAATATTGTAATGTAGTGATTAAACATTTGACGTGTGAGAACATGATTGATTCTTAACGGAAACTTCACTGTGCTAGGATTGATCGTACGTCCTACTCTGTAAGATCAGTATTTTGCTTGATCCTAGCTAAAGACTCCAACGGATGCTGGAGCATTTTACAAAAAAATTTGAACCAATGTTTCATCATTCACTTTGCACCTGTTGCACCTAGGTGATTGTAATTGAAAACACCACGACTTGTGAGCAGATGAACTATGGTTCCTTTTCTGATTTCGAGTTAGAACGTTATGGAAGATCAGTAACAAACTTTTTGGTGATTTTTTACCCCAACAGTTGCTAAACCCATCTTCCTAGATTAAAAACTTACGGAAAGTTTGTTGGAAAGTTCAGATAAGGATTAATATTTTCTAGAAATAACTTATCATCATGAATCATCCAAAAAATGTCATCAGTAGTAAAAGTCGAACTTTTGGGTCTGTCAAAGTTCATAATCATCATTCCTTTTTCGTGCAAATTAATTCACATCCTCTTGGTCATATTTCATCATCAAAATCGTGCACTTCACTCTGCACCTGCAAATAATCAACTGATTGCGCCAAATACGTATCTCTCAATTCTCCTCTAAGTCACGTTCAGTTTAAATTTAGCCTCCTCCAGTCTCTTGATTAGATCTAATAGATATTCCCGCCTATTTTACGGCTTCGTAAACACGTAAATGTTTCTTGTCTCCTGCATTCAATTGGCACAGAAAAAAAGGAAAATCAAGGTCATGATTCGTGTTGGAAGAAAACTAACTATATTTCAAATTAAAATCCCATTTTTTCTTCCCCCTTCTGTTTTTGAATTCAACAAGGTGAAAAAATTTTGATGTATCTTGTAATTTAATTTCACTTAAGAAGAATTTTTTCCTTGACGAAAAAATAAGACAAAAAATTGTTTCCGTTTTGAAAAAAACTATCCTATGTTTGAAAATATTAAAGATAAACGATTTTTTTTATTCGATTAGGAGAATTTGATAGAATTATGTTCTAAATGATCTAATTAGGAAAAATCTTACGAAAGTAAACCTTGAATTAGTTTTCTTTTTATAAAAGTAACCGTTAATCTGATGTATAAAAATAAAAATCAAGTTTTCGAGTGACTGGAAAAAAATTTTTTTAATGCTTCCATATTTCCGTTCATTGACTTTCACTCTTGAAGCATATTTTTTTTAGTTCTCACGACATACGAGAAAAATTACAGAAAATTAAGAACCGTTTGGAAAAAATTCTGTATTAAATTAGTTATTTTTATTTATCACTTAAGTGCAGCTATTATTAGTGATTTTCATTGTATCAAATAAAAAAGTTTCGGGTCAAAATTTCGCCTCATGATTAATTAATTTTGGAATCATTTTTCGAATGACAAAATCGATATCTAAACATTGATGATGCATCAGAGAAAGTAGTTACGTGATTCTTACACATCTTCATATATATTTTCTCGCAAGCACTTTCTACTAAGCAGTTCCGCGCCTCGGTAATTTCGTATTTTTATAATTCAATTGATGATTTATCCCTTCCTTTTTTTTTTGCCTGGTGGTAAAATGATGCCACTTGCAATAAATTTCCATTGCTCAATATTAATATTTGTGGTATTAACAGAATGTAATATTCAGGTGACGATAAATACATGTTACAAACTTTGCGTGAAAATTGTTGTCATTTGCAAGTCACATTTGACACGTTAGGAACTGAATAAGCTTCTTGGCATTTCGCAATAATGAATAAATAAAACGTTCATGAAACACATTCAACGTGAAGAAAATGAGAAAGAAAGAAAAAAAAAAAAAGTTCATCGATTTCTCGCGCAATGCCGCGGGGTTATAGCCTTGATTGGCATCGCCGGAAAGTGATTGTCCTTGCATTTCAAATAACCATTCTTCGATCTTGAGCATACCGGCTTTCTTAGGTACCGTTCGACAATATCACAATCAAGTGACAATTATTTATGTCCAATTCAATGCTATTTATTCATTTCTTTTTTCAAAAATAATACATTGGAATTCACTTCTATTTTTAATAATAGTTTTCATCAAGTTTTCCGATGAGTTAGTAAGTTTAGCGAGTGGAAGGGGGATTGACGCATTGATTGGTTCACGCGTAGACAGGAAGTAAGGGGCTTCGCGCTGCTATTGGTTCTCTCTCCCCAAACGCTACAAATCTCAAGTTTTCTCTATTTTTGGAAAAGAAAAAATAACTACAATCGGAAACTAATAAAAATAAACCACATTCCGACCGACAATCAGTTAACAGCATTGGCCGAAATATCAACAAAAAAAAAACAATTTTAAACCCAATGTTTTTATGGTTGATAATTATTTTCAGATTCTGTGTCTTAAGTGTAACGGAGGCACAGCGTGTGACTTACTTTGCGTGTAACGCTGTTACGTTTACACGACTTCAAAAAGTACGTCCGGGGAATATTTACGATCTTATCGCACTCAGTGCGCGCACATCGTCGCATCTAAATTTTTTTCAGTCTCTACAAACTCTTACGTAAAAAAATCCATTCATTGCCCCATACACGTTTTTACATGTTTGGTCATTTTAATTATTCAAATATAGTCTTTTTTGCAATGTCCCTAAAACAATTTTCTTTTTTTCTCAAAAAAAAACAGGCTAATATTTCTTCCTTTTTCCAAGAAGAAAATTAGTTCTTGAAAAAAAAAAACCGAGTGGAATGAGTGTTCTTTTAAGGAATGCGAAAAATAAGTGCGAGATTATAAAAGTGGTAGAGGCTATGTAATTTGACATGAAAAATGGTGTAAGTCGCAGTTATGGTCAGAGAGAAGAAGTAAATTTCATTTTGATTACAAAGTGATGTCTGTCGAAATGAAATTTGTCAAGGGAAAAATGAATTTTCCTTTTCTTGCTTAAAATCTTTTTTTAAATTAAAAAAAAAATGGGTAAAACTGCCTCATTATGTCACACTATCCCCCCGCGCCGAATGGAACGCGTTGGTTTTCATTATTAAGTTACACGACGTACACCTAATAAAATGTTGAGAAACTAGTATTATGTCTTTTTCTTGTGTCATTGTACGAGAGTCAAAACTATTATACGAGACAAACTGGAATGGCACAATTTAAAAACCACACATTTATGAACCATGCGTTATTTTTCAGTTTCGAAACATCGGGAATTTTTTCAATTTTGCCAGCTTATTTCATTTTTTAACGTGACAAAAAATTATTTTATTATTTTAAATTACTTAACATAATAACTATATGATTATGTACTTTATTGTCTTCATTTATAATTATACAACCCGTAATTACCGAAAACAAATCTTATTTTAGGAGAAACTTTAATTATGGAATAAAACTTTATTAAAAATTTTTTTTGATGAATTGAATAATTTCTAAATTATATTCGGATAATTTTTTACCAACCCATTCGAATGGGTTTGAGTCGTAAATGGGAATATTGACACTAGTTGTTCGTAAAAAAAAACAAGTGAGAGATTTATAATAATTGTCGTTGTCAAAGAAAAGGAATGCGGAAAAAGACTTTTGAGGAAGAACAGTATTTCCGTTGAAACAGTTATTACCAGTGAAGTAAGGCGTGCAAAAGCTCGCGGCAAAATGTTCAATGTTGACCGTTGTTAATGAGTTTGACCACAATTCATTTAATGAGATAGAAAACAACAAAGAATGATGTATTTCGCGCAGTATTTTCCAGAGGGAAATAATTTCAAACACAAAAGAGCAAAATGTGACTCGCTCGAGGAATGCAAGGACTTATTGCTGGTTAACATTATATTTCAAATATAACTTCTTCTTTCTTTCTATAATGCTAAACAGATCTGACCTTCAATGCCTGTACGTCTAATCGTCTAATTTCAACACATTGGTGGCATTTTTCTTTCTTTTCTTTTTTTTTTTTGAGAGAAAGAGATGGAAAAAATCTTTGATAAATTACGATGTTTAGACAACTGGAAAGACATTGTATTTCGCGGGATATAAAAGATAATCAAATGGCGATAAATTACAAGCTCATGGGAGATACCTAGTGTCCACAAGTACGGTTGACCAAAGATTTTCAAAGGAGTAATTCGACACGCAATACCGCATTCGTCTAGAAAGTACATCAAGCGACAAATTACGGTGGTTATCTCTCTCTCTCTCTCGCGCGCGCACTCTGTGCGTGTGTTGGCATTAGCGCGTGCGACTCCTATGTATAATAATAATTATCGTCGATGGCGCTTTAAACCGCGATCATCTCACGATGCGCACACACTAACAGCAATGTTGTACATACTAGTCATCATAAGGAATTCTCTCTTTACTCGTGCTTGCTCATTACGATCTTTTTAGTCGCGAAAGACGTCTCAGCAACACGTAACCGTTATATTATTATTTACTCAGTCAGTCGCTACGAGGTACTTTCATCCTTATGCAACGGAGCTTGATGATATCTGCCTTCCTTTTTCTCCCCAACGTCTAGTTTGTAGAACATTTGCCAATTTTTCTGCACTCATCACCCTTGGGAAACTGTTCCTGAAAATTCATGAATTCTCTCAATATAGTCTTCACCTAGCTACAGGGTTTATTGCCCATTATGAACTTAACCATTCTGCAGCTGCTGATGATTCGATTTAATAATTCAATTTCCACTACACTGATTGTGGCCTTAGTAAATAAAAAGGCGGGTCCAGTTGCCCAAAGTCAAGTAAAATGGTTTCTGCGCATACTCTGTAGTTTGCGCAGAAACCAATTTACGTAACTTTGCGCAACATGGTCCCTCATCCTGTCTATTTGAGTCAATTTTTCAATATTGATGCCCTGATCAGTTAACCTATAGGTAATTAAAAAAAAAACAGATACAAGTAGTGGAATTATCGACAAATTGTAATTTCGGTGTCTGCTAATGCCCTCTAAAACGGAAATTGAACCGTAAGTAAAAACTACGATTCTCATTAAATTTTCGTTGACTATTTTCGAAAAAGGAAGCAAAGTAAATAAGAAAAAGTCGTAGGCGTTTTTTTTCTCTCTTTTAACAGTTCTGTGAGTTTACGACCTAAATTCACTGCTACATCTTAACTGTACCCACCAAATCGTAAACGATGACAAGCATTCATTAAAACTATAATCACTCGCCGGCAGTCTTCCTGAATGTTACAAACCATGCCTTTTGGAATTCCTGGTGGTTGATTAAAAAACAAGAACTAATAATGGAAAAATTTTCCACCATTTTCTAATCATCATTAATAGAAAAAGAAATTTAAAATTTTGCTAACTTTATCAATTCGGTAAATTCGGTGAAAAAAATTTACCTATAGAAAGTAGGCGTGGTTATATCTTGCAATTACTACTGTTTTATTGTTAAGTGACCAAATGAATATTCCCTCATCGTCGATTTAACATCGGTCTGAATTTTTCCAGCAAATGCGGACACGCGCCTGCTAAACGCATAGCGGTTCCTTCGTAAGATCCGTAAGTATGGTATACGGCGGCATTCGCGAGCGCCTACACATATAGAAACAGGTTTATCACATACGTCATTCTCCATTGAACATTTAAAGTCTCCTTTTGAGTTTTGCGATGCTTTCACTCAGTAGGTCGATTAACACGTCCAGAAATCGTTCTTGCTACAATAATATATCCGCTAAACAATTCCCTCCTTTTCAGCTTTTTAGCGATTTCAAAATTATTGTTAATCATCAAAACTGCCATCCTCTTCCTCAAGTGGAAAATCGAAAATAAAATTAATTCAAATTCCACATGATGATTTATAACACACAATCTTCTGTACCGTTTTACCAATGGAAAAATTTCCAATGTATTTTATTGCTCCAAGTTTTGCATTCCTTTGCTTCCTTTGAATTAATGATGGTTTGATGGTGGAAAAATTTTATCTAATTTGCTATCATTATGGAGCACTTAGCACATTTTCGAATGGGGCAAAAAATCGCTATGTGGTCGTATTTTAAAATGCATGGATTCGATCTGTATTATATTATTATTATCATCTGTATTATAATTTCCTGATTTGTTATCTGAATTATTTTAAGGGATGAAATGTTTACCTAGTAAAAATGAATTATTCTGAATTTCTAACTGTTATCATCATTACGTCGGGTACGATTTTTATAGGTATACAGAATCCGACGAAAGGGCTTCATCATTCGGTGGGAAATAGCTGGCTTTATAATACGATGGAAACACTGCGTCTGGGAAGTAGTTAACATTTTGGCCCCGTTCTCACTCCGTGTAACGAGCTAGGATTGCTATGCTCGAGATTCATTCCTTCTGCGTGAGAGAGATGATGTGACTTGATACGAAAAACGCTTGAACGACATTGGACGCGTATTTCATTCATTATAACACCTCTTCGACTTGATTATTTAATTTTAATTGGAAGAAGAAAAAGAAGAAGAAGAAGAAGAAGGAATTCTCGTAAAACAAAAGAAAATCACCGTTTGTCAGTAAATACACCAAGAATCATTGTTGAACGAATGTAAACTCAATTTTCCATTTTTCTCCCCTAGAAGCCGATTTTTTAGAATTAAAATCACATTATTGTCCGAGTGGCAAAATTAAATCATGTTCCAACAAGCCAGTCAACTTTTATGATTAAGAAATCTTTTCCTGTACACAAAAACGACTCAAGCGTTTCGTGAAACAGGATGCCCTTTTGGAATATAACTAGTAAACTAGTCTCCTAATGTAACAACTGATACCAAGTTAAACTGGTTCACCAGTTCGGCCATGGACACATTTTACTTCCGTGTAGGTGAATGTCTAATGATGATTACGATTTCTGCCAAACTTTGCGGGTAAAAAAATTCCCGGAACCATCATCAAGATAAATTTTCAATACAAATGCTGATCAGGAAATTATTCTTCCAATCTGTTATTTACCAAATGGGAGTCAATCAATTCTTTTAGAAAAATGGGTCAATTTGGAGCAAATGAGAGAGCAAATGTGATAATTTACAGACTGATAAGTGAAGCAGAAATAGTGTTAGACACTGGACACCGGTTGGTCTCTCGACGAATCCATGAGATACAGTTAGATTAAAGGCAACCGGGTTGCTCGAGCGGACCGACTTGTTCTCGGTACCGATCTTCAAAGACTCGATTCGAACGCAAAATGATTATCCCCTTTATCCAAAGTCCCGTATGTAAATTTTCTATTCATCGATCTCAGGAAACCGTTCCACTGAAAGCAAGCGGCGCTTCGCATCTTCAAACTCCCACGAACGAGCTTCCTATTAAAGTATATATTTATATATATAAATTCCCATTTCCATTACACAGAATAAATACCTACAAGCGTCATTTTTTTTATCAATTTTCATACCTTTTGGAAAAAATGGAGATGGAAGTGTTGTTATAATTAAAAGGCAAATTAAATCTTTTTTGTTGTTGTAGTGTGGCACACTGTTGATGATATTTACCGTTAGGGTTGATTTGTTTTCATTCGAGAAGCTAAAATGAAGATCAACAGGGGAAATTAATAGTCATTACATTCGTTTGCATGCCACTACAAACGTTACTTGATTACTCTTCCATTGGTTTTAAATTCAGTTTTTAGAATTTGGATGATCGCAATCCAATTATTGAAATTTGGAACTAGCTTGTCTACTATTTCCAGTTGTTCATGTCCGAAAATTCCGTTAGTTAATGAATCATAAAACTAAATTGAGCAAGATTCGAATTTTAGTGTAATCATCTTTCCATCACGGTGTTATAATCAGTGAAGTTGGTATTTTATCACATGTTAAATCATAGTTTGCACGATGCACGCAACATGAAAGAGTAACCACACTAATAAGAACTGCACTTCTTATTTGAAGTATACACTTCCAGTTCGCCTTCTCTTTAATTTTCGACGCAGTAATAATCATTCCGCGCACGCCCATTATTTAGATCTCGGGAGTAATTTCCAGTAAGCGTTCCATAGACAATTTATTAGCAATACATGATCGCTATTTGTAGTTTGTATTCAGTACAATCGTAGAACAGAAGTTAATTTTCGCAACTGTATTTACGTGTTAGGAAAACAGGAATTCATCTGTTGCTGAGACTAGTTGTTCCAAGTTGTCCTAAATTCGTAGCTCAATCGACAATTATGTCATTTCGTATTTGGATCGACTTCATCGCACCAACATGTTTCAAACTCGTGCACAACGAGGATTACAGTTAGATTACTCCCTATAAGTTGTGGGTATACGCGCTTTGCGGATGTGTATTGTAACACACGTTGCACTACAACACATGTAGTCTACAGTTCTATGCACCTGATGATGTTAAAAGGTTTAAATCCAGATAATCCATCCAAGGATGGTAAATAGACACCGGCTCGGAAATAACGCACCTGCGTCAATGTGGAATATTTTTGACGCTCCTATTTTTCCCCACTGATGATGTGAATCACACGTGCAGAGTTGTAAATTAATCCACTCGGTCTGTTTTGATTCGTTTTGGAATCAGAAAAGGAGTAATATTGATACTCGAAGATCTATTCTCTCCTTAGATCAGGACTGGTACAAGATTTTTAATCTACCATTGACGATCATTCGACAATAGGAAACTTTGAGAACGACCTTTAACAAGAACCCGTTTTGTATTTACTATTAGCATCAAATTCCGTCTGTTGTAACAATACCATTTAAGGTAAGTTCCTTCCAAGTGTGAGAATGGCATTAATTACCCGTACTGCAGCTTTAATGTAAATCCGTTAATTCTTTGGGAATAATGAAAATATCTTCCACTGACACAGACAATTGTTACAGCAGTGCAGAAACACTGGTCTTGGTCAATTCCGCATTCCCGTTAGATTGTAAAGCATATATACGTCTTGCGCAAACAAGTATCATCCTTTCTTTTGATGACTTTTCCAATATAGCAATTATATCGATGATGACTTGTCAGGCGTGTGGCGGAAAAGGATTTAGTAGCCTTGGGGTAATTTTTTGAGAAAATGTGCCTCAAGGACATGGTACGTTTTTTTTATTGCTAATAGGAAAAGAAATAAATGTTCAATGCAATCTGATGCCAGATGTGAAGGTCCGGAACGTTATTCACTTGGGGCGATATAGTAAAAGAGTTTTGCGATAGAATGTAAATAAACACGGGAGAATAATATATACGGGGGACGGTGACTATGATAATAAAGTCGATAGTGTTGTTGAGCGCGTGCCAGTGGATCTGACCCTAAGCATCTCGTGACTTGGGTCAGGAGAAATTCCACTGGAACAAATCAAAACTTAAAGACCTTGAAGCACCTTGTAAGATTGTAGTTTCTTATGGAGATAAAACGACTCGGTTTCTAGTATTAGCACCATTAGAAAACGGAATTGATAATCAATCGACTCCTGATTTCTCCTAATTACTATGTACAATCCTTACCCAAAGAGTTTCTTTTTATTTCTTACAATTCCTCAAACTAAATCCAAATTGGCCTTTATTATTATCGAACTTTATTCAAAAATTTTGGTTTCCTGGGTGGGGACGCTGCGGCTATTAAAAGTTGATGAAAAAAATTTGCATTACTCTTTTTAAAGTGCATGAATCACTCTTTAATTTTTGACATTAAAAAGCAATTTTGGTAAAGTGTTATTCGAGTTATGGATTTTTTTATAGGACTTTTTTTCAATTTTTTGATTTTCTGAAGACATTTAAAGACATTTTCAAGAAGACATTTAACATTGAATAGATAATGTTTTTTTTTTAAACTAAAAACATAAATTGGTGATAATGCAAATGCATTGTTTGGTTATTAAATACCTCCTGCGATAAAATATTTCCTGATAAGAATAAGTAAATTAGTGGTGACTAATAGTCAATTTTTCCACATTGTTACTTTAAATAATTTAAAAATTCATTCTAGAACATTTTAAACGGACATTTTCGTATAATTATTGTCTGTTTAAGAATGATGATGCCACTAGTGACATTTTTACGACATTGACTTATACTCTGCTACTTATTTATCTGATTGTGTGAGTTTTCAGCATGTCCTTGGATATTGCTTCCCACGCAGATATAATATTATCCTGAAAACTTTTTGCAATAAATAACGCATACACGACTAGATATAACGCCAGTGCTACTCTTTAATGTCGATTTCACCCCGTATACGATAATTTATTAGAACCCCGTTGACTTCCCTCAAAAGCCATATAAAGAAGATTTCTCGATTTCTAAATGGAAACTTTGCGTTTCAAAAAGAAAAAAAAGAAAAACCAAAAAAATTCATTAGAAACATCTCCATAAATCCTATTAGATTGAAGATGCTTTCAAAGATCGAGAATTAAAAGTGAAAGGAGAGGCTAAATGCAAAACCGGTTTTTGAATAAAAAAAAGAAAGAAAGAAAAATGAAAAATTAGGGCATATGGAAAAAATAATGTGCGAAATATTAAAAACCTTTGAGGAAAAATTAACAGGAGATAAAATTAATTACCGCATGATCATTTTTTTCTGATTTGAAATAATGGAACACTAGATATAGATACTTGACATGAATGGATGGCTTCTTTAGTGGAAGCAATTTAAGACTTTACTTGTTTGCCTGCAGCATCATGTAAACAATCTATTATGTGAACTTGTTTCCGATGTCGTGTGGAAAAAATTGCGTAGCCACGCACGCTATGAATTACGTGTGTTACCAAGATCCCTATCAATTCTTATGCCATACAAGTGAACTGAAGATTCTATCTATTTTGCTTATAATGTATATACAACAAAAGATAAAATCTCAAAATGAAGTTATCAAATCTTTTCGATAAAATCATCCCGCGAATATTGATTAGATTTTAATTTCCGTATTTGTATATCTTCAACTTCCTCACAAATAATTCCACAAAAACTTTCTCCTTTTAATCGAACAAAAATGTATCATTCTTATCTCCATTTTCCCACTGGAAGAAAAATTTATTCTCCATTCTATTTTTTTTTAATTTTAAATTAGAAAAATTTTGATTTACATATATAAGTTTTTCTCTCTCATAAATTTTAAATTCCATTTCTAGAAACTTTTAATTGCATTTAAAATAGATATTTTTATTTCTATATTTTACATTTTAATTACGAAATAATACGATGTATGTTATTTTTAAGAGCGAAAGGAAAAGTGATGATTATAATGAGAAAAGATCTAAATAATGACGAAAGGAAGTTATTTCTGTATTTAGTTGAGATTTGTTCACTTTTTTATTGTATTTATACATTTTAATGCTGTTTTGGGAAAAGTTGAATAAAATTAAGTGCGTGTGGAATGCAGATTGTAAAGGGGGGAGGGGATCGTCTTAAGTACTGCGGCACCTGCAGACAGGTCATCGTGGCTGCGAGAACAGGAGGCCAGGGAGTCTGGCCCTGTTTGCGGAGAAAGTTATAATGTCCGGCTTTTAACTCTCGAGAGAAAGAATCAGAAAGGGGGGCGAACCGCAAGGTGTACGACGGTTATTTTAATTGATCACACAAAGAGAGAGAGAGAGAGAGAGAGAGAAATCAAGAGTCAAAAATCAATCCTTCGACAATTAGTCGACTTTTCAAAAAATCATCCAAACAAAAGAAAATATATCTAACAACTGTAATTAAAATACGAAAACCATTTATTAGTTACAAAAGAATTGAAAAAATTAATTTCTATAACGAGTACAACTGACACAAATTATAACTTATTTTCTACAAAACAATTTTCCCTTTCAATTTTACCACAAAAGTTATATTTATATATAGTTTTCAACATTATTCGTGACTAGTAGTTGTAAATTTTTCCAAATTTTTTCTTTTAATTTTTCAATTTTATAGAGAAAAATATTTTACCTCCTTGGAAATATTAATAAGAAACATGACGTTTGAAAAATCGACGAATAGATTAAATTAATTCGAACATATTAGTAAACTTACGTCATTAGCAAAGTTTTACGTTTATATTATAAATAAAAGAAAAATTACGTAAAAATAACCAGAGAGATTAGATTCTTTAATTTATTAATGTATGTCGTAAATTATCTTTTAGAGATCTTCTGATGAAAAATACACACTATGTGGTGGATGGTATAAAATGCCTCTGCCAATTATATAATTAGAAAGTAACATATGCTTCGAACCCTGAAACTATAAAGGTAAGTAAAGCTAACGCTGTATGAAAATGCACTATTGAATGGAAATACAAGTCATGCAACAGATATGTATACAAAAGTAAACGAAAACACATGCGAATTTGTTACCATTTTACAGCGGTACAGAAATTGTTTATATGGTAGTCTAATTTAAGAAAAATGATAATTATTTCTTCTTCCTTATTCCTACTTTGTAATTAATTGGTACTCATTTTTTGTACACCAAACATGTAAATATCAGTTTGTCAATTTTTCCAAAACGATTCTGAATGTCTTTCTGGAAGATTGACAATATTTTGATTCAATGAAACAAAGGGAAATGAATTATTGTGTGTTTTGTTTCTAATTGGATGAATTAGGAGGAGTAACGGCGCAGCAACTGTTGCTAGGACAACCGCTACCGCGGCAGTTGTTGCTAAAGTAACCGCTAGCGCAGCAGCTGTTGCTAAAGTAACCGCTAGCACAGCAACTGTTGCTATGGCAACCGCTAGCGCAGCAGGTGTTGCTAAAGTAACCGCTGCTTTAGTACCCAATACCGTAGCAACTGCTGTCATGGTAACCCAAAAACCACATCATCAGAATTAAGAGAGAATCTAATTTGCATCTCAACCAAAAGACTCTAAAGAATAAAAATTTAAATTTCGTCTCGCGGCTATATCCAAAAGCAGTTCGTGTATCGCAAGCAGATTGAAATCTCGTTACTCTCCGACATTAGAACATTTCGAATTTCACAGTTGTGACGATAAACGCCCCATTATGCCAGATAAGTCTTTCATTCTCCAATCACGAGAAGATTCGCGGGTCATCATCAAATCTTAAATCGTGTTTGACTTTCGAAAAAAAAGTTGTAACCCATTGTGGAGAGCCGATGAGTTGCTCACCCAGTCTGCCGCATCATGATTATATTCCCAGCAGAGAAATCGAGTTGCACGTTCGGTGTCTCGAGGTGGTTTCACTTTGATCGCCTCGAAGGCATTTTCAATAAGCACCTACTAAGAACGATTAGAGGCGGTATAATCACTGTTTTCTATCGTCATCAACATATATATCTAAAGTAAATATTCATTACAATTATATTCATAGTTGAAATGATACATGATACGGTCCAGGTTATACACTTTCATCAGTGGAATAATTTCTCTACGATGTCCGAATGTTTATAGATGACGAGAGGAAACAACAGGAGGAAATAAAATATCACAGAGGAGGAAATTCAAAAGAGATCTTTTTGCATGATCATAGTGGCATTAGATGTATATTCCTCATGCCCTTTAGTATCATAAATTCGTTCCAGGAAGGAACATCGCAGTGCATTGAACTGATACTCAGATCTATATTTCTATACTCTATGGTTCTAGATGCTCCAAATGCATCTAGAGTACATATCTCAAAAGTGTGTGCATAATATCTCTTTGCATATTTTCCATGTTCACTGTTACAATGCATAATTTATATACGCACCAAGAGAAAAAAATACCCGCCCAAGATTTTTATTTTCTCCAAAAGATTACATTAGTTTGAAATACGAAAATTCTTCAAAAAAAAGAATGTCACAAACAGGTTTATTTCTTATTAAGAAAAATAAAAACCACTGAATTAATTTTCCTCCTTCTTGAAAAAGAATTCCAGAATTTTTACCAATATTTTGTCACCTTGATTAGTTTATTCCATTATTCACACATTTCTGGAAATACTACCTGTTAGCCTCAAAACGATTGTATGGTTAACGGTTTTCTGTTTTAAAAAAAAAAAGAAAGAAAGAAAAAAGATGACACGAGTATAAACATTTTAATAGTGTGTAACAGTTCTTGAGTAATAAATCTTGAAGTAACAATAAGATAATGAGGGTATAATAAAAAAGATACACTCTGAGTAACCCTTAAACATGTTGTTATAGGAGAGTTTAAAAAGAAAAATGTCATTGAATATAAGGTGCACATAATGTCGATCGTAAAGTTGATTTTTATTAATATATTTAGCATAACTTGTTTGTTATATGTTGATAAATGCTTTCTCGAGTGAAGGTTGCGACGTTAAAGTGTGAAACGATCAACCTTGACAAGGATGCGAGCGGTTTAAAGTGCTTCCAGTCATATTTTAACAGCAACTAATATGTTTGCCCTGCATATATTGTGTGTTAGTACCGCGCGTACCAAATGAAGCTAAAGGATCATCTTTCGAGTAAAATGTATATATACACTTATAACGGATTTAGAGAGAGAGACTTACTTATCGTCTCAAGTGTATTAGTGTTGTATATACCTATGCACTCTGTATAAATATGAGAAGACCGCGATCCATTCAAGGTGCGATTACGACACACATACCCGCAAATTAAGCCCGACGCGTAAGGAATTCTAGCTCCGTACAGGGATTTTATCGATAATTACTGAAACCTCGTCTCTCAAAGAGCATTTTTCTTTTACATAGTAAATTAATGGAGAAAGTTTTCCGAAAAAGTACAAAACTATCGCGTGCCAAATGCGAAATTTCAATTTTTTTTTCCCAGATTTATGTTTTTTTGAGAAACAAATCAATACACCATGTACCAATTACTGTACCATTCAGTAATATTAGCAGAAAAGCGAATCAGTAATTGCGTGTGATGAAAAGTATATTAAAACCCCTTTTGGAAAATAATTCGTTATTATTAGCTAATTATATGAAGAGACATACATTACGATAAGATCACGAAGGTAAAATTATCTTTCAGTTTCAAAGATCAAAAAAAACATTTTCCGTAATAAAGAAGTGCTAATAGAAAAAGTTTTACATACGTTATAATTTTGAATATTGGAGAAACTGAACGTTAAGTGATCAATTCATTGACTCTGAGGTGGTAATTTTAATCGCATGTGGAGAAAATCTTGAATTATTGCCAACTGCTGATTTCGAATCATTTGCGAAATTTTGTTTTTCAATTAAAAAAAGAGATATATAGTACCTAATTATTCCGAGTAGTAGTAAAATAAATAGTAAAGGGGTATTTATCTCAACTCGGGTTTGAAATACCAAGAGTAATACAAATTGACAAATTAAGTCCTTTTTTTCTCCCCTCCACCGTTACAATTGTATATATATGCAAGAAAGGAAGAAGCACGCTAGTGATTTTAATGCCTGTGCATTCACCGCAATCAGTTCACGCTCTGAGGAGACGTTTATGGATTCTCATTTCATCCTCCTTGTCCGTTGTTCATATAACTTTCGATTATATCTCTCTTTTTTATTACAAATCCTACAGCGGTGGTAGAAAAAAAAATACCATGAACTTGACTTTGAAATTGTTTGGATATCAAATATGATCATTTCCCTGAAAACCGCGCGCTTAATATATTATAACATTCCTTGTGGTTTTCTTACTTTCTAAGAGAGTATATACTTTAAATATAATGAATATAATGTTTCGTCAGTTTTTTAAATAAATAAGAAAAATACATAATTCATGGTTAATTGACTTTTCAGCTATAAAATAAACGAAAGTGGACATTTTTCATATAGGTACACGCAAGTGAACTGACAAATAAGTGATTTGAAAGTTTATTCAAATGGATTAGAAGGAGATGAAACAAATTACGAGTTTATTTCGATATTCAACTGAAAAGTTTTTTGAAAAATTGTTTATTGCAATTATAATAATTGCAATAGTGCAAATAATTACAATAGTCGAATAATTAAAACTTAGTCTTCGAATCTTTTCTTCTACGGAATATGAAACTTAGGTCAAGATCAAAATTTTGACCTAAAGAGTTAATCGACAAAAATTAATTAGAACTGGAGCAAAAGGAATTAAAGGCTTTCAACATTACTTAATGCCAGTTTATCCTTTTAAAAAACACCACTAGTCAACAATTTGTACCTAGATCGAAGAATTTATTTTCGAAATCACCATCCAAGTGTATGTCACACCGAACATTAATCTTTTCCCTCTACAAATAAAATAAAAACGAATATGGTAAACAGAAGACAAAAAAAAACCGGTCATAATTTTCATCAATGGTAATCTAGGTATATCTACATTGAGTGGTCATAAAACTAATGAAAAGCCAGTAAACATTATTACGTAAGTGTTGTATTATATTTCCCACAAGTTGTGGGAAGGTTGAGGTAAATATTTTTCCAAGAGATTTACAATTGCTGTTATAATTTAACATGACAAATAAAAGTGGGAACAAATTGTCAGCCAATATCGAAACGACTCCAATTGGAGTGTTGACCAGTATTGGCAGTTGTTCTATTCCATATGGGAAACTCGATTAAACTAATCCAACACATACAAGCGGTTGATATTCACAAATCGAAATGCTAGATCCGCTAAAGTTGATCGAGTGTGGAAAATTTCTCGCCACTATAAACTTTCATTAGGCCAATGCATTCGATCCTGATTAATTGTGAGACTTTCCCCTGGTGACTACAAACATATATATGTATGCATCGTGTTATCTCCGAATGTATAAAATAACGTGAAAGGCAAAAAAAAGGTGTTGTATTTCCATAGGGGCTTTTGCAAATTACAAACAACAAATGATTTTACAAAAAAATTTTGAAAAAATTTCTTAGTTACAAATTGTTTTACAAATCATTTGATAAATTCCATAGATACTTATAGGAATTAATTTGTAGTGTAAGTAAAAGCGTCAAATTCTTCTGTTGAATCTTACGTAAACGTCGTAAACTGAATTTTCCCTGGAAAAATTTTTCTGTTTCTTTCAGATATGAATTTCATTCCATATGTTGTTTATTGATGTCATTAAAGTGAATGTTCATCGCGAGTACTTAAGTTAAACATCCAAGAGAATAGTGAGATTGGTCGAAACTGAATGCCTTTCTAAATGTTTTCAAGGTGAGAGAGGATCTTTCTTCTCTAGGTGGGACATTAAACCTTTAGTTCGCACGCTTATACAGAAATCAGTAAAGATCCATTCACTCTTATTTTATTGCCTCTCTGAACAACTGGTTTCACGAAATTTGATAGCAACTTCTATTTGTAGCACATTAACATCAAAACTGCATTTCTTCTCTATTTTTCATGCACGTGTATTTTTATTCTCATACTTATTCAGAAATGGACATTCTTGCAATTGAAATTCGACACCTAAATATTTTACAAAGATGACTCCAAAGGACTTTAAAGACAAGGTTTTTAGAATTCATTCAGAGAATACTGATTTGCTTTTCAAACTTGTATCGGAATTTTCTGATCTTGATATTAACATATAAACAGATGAAACTCATCTACGAATTAGAAGAGCAAAACCAAAATGAAAACTTTGTTTTGAAATTAGATTGTATCTTTTCTGAATGATTTTTCATCGCATCATCAATTTACTGTAATTTGTACACTTGCGCTAAAAAAAAGAGCAGAAGAAGACTTTTTTTTCTGCTTATTACAAAGTGAAAATGAGAACAGTGCAAAGGAACGCAGTTTTGCATTAAAGGCAAATAGTTGACGCTACACCGATAATTAGCACTCGTTAGTCATCGTCTTTTTGCATCGAATTATGCGATCATTGCTCCAGAGGTGTACAAGAAGAAAAGAACTTGTACACAAGTCAATAATAATTATATCTACTTCACGCAATAATTTTTATGCATCTTTACTCGATTACTATAATTTCACTCCGAGCTTTACAACTTTACACTATGTTTCCCTTTCTACTGTGTTTAGGAATTTCGCAGATTTGAAATGTTCCAGTCCATCAAGCTTGGTTTCTAGATGCGAGGAAAAATCAGGTTTATTTCTCCTTCGTCGGATTAAATTCTAAATTATCATCAGTAATTTGAAAACCGAAATATGTGTGATTGTAAACGATTTGCGAAATTTAATTCCCAATGAATTCAAGAGTCGAGCAATAGTCGCAAAGATTTTTAATTCAATGACGAAGAATTCCGCTTCATGAAATACTAGACGATGAGGAATTCCTTTCACAACCCTTCGTGACAGGAATCCTTGGGAGAAAATTGTTTCACGACATCGAGAGAGAAGGCGCACCTGTACAAACTCTAATTAACGTGCCGTCAATATATACGCACACAGCGCGCACTTTCGACCGAGAAACGTTGTCCGCTCGATTTCCATTCCAATCTCAAGTTGTCTCCAATGGACAAAAGGCCTTGCGCAAGGGATCACTATACCGCCATCACGCATTAAAAAGAACTCGGGGACAATCGAGCTGCAAATCAATGCAAACATATAGACAAATCCAGACTCCGAACCAAGCGGACGTGACTTTAATGCCCGACAAAATGTTTCGTTTCTGTATATAATGGAAGTCGCACAGAATTAGAGGAAGTGGATAGAAGACTGTCTGATATTTTTTTTTTTGCATTACCTCAGTAACACAGCTGCACTCAGATAAACGATCGATCAAATTACTCCTATACAGAAACCCCTGACGATTTCTATGCCTCCTTATTCTCCATAAATAACGCTTCATTGAGATAATAACTTTTACCGTTACTTTTTATTTTCAGTCTAAAACCCTACTGTACTTCTTGCTGTAAACGTCATAATTTTTCATTGACAAAACCCTATTATTGAATATTAACCAAATTTTATTGTCCCAAAAAAACAAAACATTTGGACTAATTTTAATATAGAAAGAATTAAACCATAAATCTGAATACAAAGAATGTTTGCGGGGAAATATATGATTACATGGTAAAATCAATATCGAGGGGAAAAAAAGAACAGAAATGGAAAATTATAGATATATAATAGTCCAATCAGAGTAAACTACAGGGCAATATAATAGCTGCTCAATTAACTTTACAACACTCGTGAAAATCAGTATAATGGTCCGGACAATACTTCCCTGAAGCTAGATTACTTAATTTTTCGTAAAAGTGAACAATAATCTTTACGACGTTCAATTATTTCTGAATTGCTACCGTTTTGGACGTTTATTCAATAAGTTGGAGAATAAGTTAGGGGAAGAACCTGAGGGCAAAAGAGAAATCGTAGCGGCGGGAGAATTCAAATCCAAACTCACCCTCACTGTCCGTTGCGTGAACCGTTGCAAAGGCAATCAATGGTAACGCCAAAAGGAGCAGCTTCGTAAACCTTAGTAACCTCATCTCAGCACCCATCTTTAACTAGTTCGTCCTTAACTATTTGTAATTGATTATATGTCCACTTTGATTGTTGCACTATAAATGATAACGAAGCCAAACACACTATCATAAAAACGACCGTTAAGCGATGCCCGTTAGGCAAATCAAAAAGATTGCCGGTACTGTCACCATGTGTGGTGTGGATCTTATTTTCAACGTCGAAAAAAAACTCGGAAAAATAATGCACAATTTAGTCCGGCAACATTTATCATCTAAGAAGCATTTAGTCAGAAGGGGTGAACTTTTTTTTGGGTGAAATTAATTTTTTCCTTTTTGGGGGTGAACAATTAAATTTGCGAATTTGCTTTAATTAAGAAACGGTGACCGACCTTTCTTCGGATGCTTTGTAACTTGGTCTGTGTTCCGGTAAGAACTGACGAGACTCGACAGTCTTAAGAACAGGAGAAAGGTCTATCGTGCAGCCCCTCTCTCTTAATCTTGCTTTGCCCCCTCACCAAACGCACTCCTGTCTCTTCTGCAGACACGACCTGACTTGTGCTATGCTCCATAAGATTCTTGGATACAAATATACTAGATGACTGTATACATGATGGTAGCAGGTATCACATACAGGAATGGTTGTTGTAACATTGCCTATCATCAGTAAGAGGGCACCTGCCTTGATGTTATTACAATCTTGTCGCAAGTTACTCACCCGTTAGAAACTTACATGTACTGTCATTCATTTGCCATAGTTGTGAACAAATCGTTTTCTGAAGATTCATCGTGGGTGATGATGAACGTTCACCATTGGGATGAGATGTAGAGGTGGGGTGTTCTTGATTTAGTAGGATGATGCGGATACATGGAGATGGTGAATGAAAGATGGAATCAGAAATCGATGAATGGGGAATTAATAAGTTCGGAAAGGAGGATTTGATAACGTTATCATCATAACGTGCTGGACCTCCCTAGACAGGTATACCCTAATAACGTTATCATCAGACAGGAACTTAATCCTGATAATTTTTTTTCTTCCGTTATTAGATTTTTCGATTAGGCTTCGGTATCTTCTATCTTCTTCAGGCTACTTTATTTTAACAAAAATAATAATTCCGATATGTTCTAGTAGCAAGAATACCGTTTTGGAGAATTATCTTAAGCTATCAATAAAGATAGTTTGATCGATCCGGAGTAAATACTATCGAAAAGGAATTAAGTCCGTAGCAGATGATCAAGTTCACTCCAGCAGTTGGAGATCGTGAACAATTCAGGATTAAAGTATTCCGATGAAAAATAACCTGGAACGTAATCAAAGTATCAAAGCCCCGAAAAAAATTCGCCAAAAAAGTCTATAATACGTAAACATGATCGGCGAATTGAACAATGAATACGAATGCTAATCTCGAGTCTAATAAATCACTTGCTGGAAACTGAGAAGTATCGAGGAAATGAACTATTAGGAAATAGAGACATTCTCCGTAATCGACGTTTCTTTAAAGTGAGTAATCGAACGGAAATGCGTGAGCGTCAATTGAACAAAGTCCGTTCAACGCATCGTAGATCGCAAACTTATAGTGATACATAAGAAGAGATTGGCAAATATATAGGTGTCGACCTGAGGACCTACATTCGCTCGATCCAGCAGCAACGATGCCCCGGGCATAATTGAAGACATACCTTGTACCTAACTACCTATACAATCAAACACTTTTGTATAAACACATCAACGTCTTTTGCCTACTCCATTCTTCAAATACATCATGAGCCGAAACAATATTTCGAATTTGAGACACGTATTCGTGCCAAATAGTGATCCACTTCTTCTAACATTATAATGAGAGGTAAAATCTCTCTGTTTGCTGTCCTAATATAATTACAGAATAATAAATGAATATAAATTTCTTTCCAAGAATATCTTCCAACTGGTTCAAGTTTCGCAACATCGGTTAAAATTTCAAGGACTGCAAATTTTAGGTATTAGTATTTTTTTTTAAATAAATAATGAGTTACATGAAGTGAATTAAAATTTGTACTTGGATTTAAAAATTAACTAACTTTGTTTGCTTTCTCAGCAAATTTATGTTATTTTACTTTTTTGTGATATATTTCAGACAGCAAAAAAACCAGGAAACAAACCTTTGCTTCTAATAGAATTTAAAAAGGAAGCTCTGCCTCTTAACAAAGAAGCGGAAATTGTTTTGACTTTCAATTTTATGGACATTTTTAATGCATTTTCTGTGAAATAGTTGCGAACATCAGAAATCTTAAGTTATTTCGGTATTTAAAATTCAAGAAAAGGGCAAAGGACTTCAATGTATATCGATCAAGGAAAGACAATAATTGGAAGCTTCCATGATGCATGTTGGGAAAACAACAAAGAATTCTGATGATAATCGTACATAGCATGTTACTCGCATTATTATGTATTTAATTCTCACGTACCGCATATAGGTGAGAAGAAAATATTTTCAGGACAAAGTAATGTGGGCAAATAAATATTTCTTGATATATCAAAAAGTATCAAAATGATAAATTTCAAAATAATGTAATTGTTCTATTCGGCAGTAAGCCAAAGCTGCCGGTTCTCATTTTATTATCTTTTGCCAATTGGTTCAATTTAATAAGTATTAAATTATGATTAGTCACTGGAGGTGATCTAGGTTTCCCAAATGGAAGAAATATCCAGGTGTCAGCCAACCTAAGGAGGAAGTAAATCTGCAGTAATTTCAATCCATTCAATCATATTCGTTGAACAAAAAAAAGCCTAATTAGGTGACGAAAATATACGAAAATTTGTCCCTATTTAATAAAAAATAAAATATTTTTAAATATATTTTAAAAATGAATAATAATAATTTTTTTAAATATTCTCCAAACGGTTGAAATAATTATTTTTTAATTTTATTTTTAAAGAAAATATGAAAAAATATATTTTTTCTGTCATAATTAAAATGTTTTTTCAATAATTATTTACTGGCAGTAAAAATAAATTATATAACAGAGTGGCTTTTCCAGTTATTTTCTAAGACCAGAAATATAACTAATTTTTAAGATAAAGTTAATAGTTGCGATTGTAAGTGACATTCGGGTATATATAACGCTCATCCTGACATTAGAATTCACTCAACTTTTAGTTTCCAAAAATAAACGTTTTTAAGCTTAAAGTATTTACTTAATACCAAAGTCGAAGATGCGTTTATCAGGAAGAATTGCTATCCTTATGGTTCTGGTATTTATCAGTATGGAGCTAGTCATGGCTGGTAAGAATAAATAATCAAATATTTACCATATACTGTCATATTATTTCACCTAATTTTATAATTATATTTTTTGAATATTAAAAAATGAAAAAAAAATTTTAATGATTTTCTTAACACTCCGTCAATCGCGTTAAATTTCGTAACGCGGTTGGTCCTCAACCTCATAAATTAGTCCAATATTGTGATAAAATGCCAAATTGTTTCTTAAATGTTTCTTAGGATTTATAAACTGCCCATTGGAAATAAAATTACCCTTCGTTTTCTGTATTTAAAAAATTAATGACAAAGTCAAATCGACTAGGTACGCGGCTAGCCGCATGGTGAGGTTCATCCCTTACTTTGTGTCAAAAATTCCCGATATTTTCTACTGTGAAAATTCAATAACATGCGAAAATAAAAATATAAAAGAACATAAAAACTGTTTTAATATATAGAAAAAGAGTGCTCTGAAAGCTACTGAAAAGAAGTATAGATACAAATTTTGTTTTTATTTACAGGTAGATTCCGCAATAAACCCTCAAAGCCTCCTTCATGTCAAAATGGACAAGGAGAATGTGCAACCCAGTGCTACAGTCGTGAAGAATTGAAAAATGATATGTGTTCTCAGCGCAGCAAATGTTGTAAGAAGTAATTCCAAAAACCAAGGAAAGTCTTTATTATCAAATCATGATTGACGTACCAGCTTACAGTAATCTACATATTTCCTGAAAGGATATATTTAATTTCAGAGTTTGTTCTTTCATTGATATTAATTAATTATAAATGTTTTCAAATTAAAATCGCAATTTATATTATTACTTAAATATATTAAAATGTTAAAATAAAAAGCATATTATAACAGAATCAACTTGACTTAAATATTTATTCCTACAATCGGCTGCTGCTAATTTTGCTTCTAATTTTGTCTTAAAAATTTCTATAGTCTTAGCAATCGCAGATAAACATTCCCTGAACGTATTTTAACAAAACAATTGATTGTGGATCAACAATTAATTTTTCCACACTCGTTAAACCTAGAAAAATGATGGGAAACAATTGTCTGCCAACGATAGCTTCCAGTGGTTAGCATGTTATTTCTAAAAAATTTTAAATGATTTCTTTTGCATCCAAATTTTTTCTATTATTTATTTTTTGTATATTGTCATATTGGGTTCAAGATGTTTTTTTTTTCTGCAAGTGAGATGCGGGTCAGTGAACCACAGGGACGTCACGGCAAACGCTTCTTTTTCTACATGACTGCACACGGAAAGAGTGTTCCGTTTCCCACTGTAAACGGAGGAAACACATAAACTGAAGAATATTGACTTGTGAGGGAGCTATAAGCATTTATCCTAATACCAGTGATATTAATATTTATTATCTAAGGCAGGTACACGTGTTAGCAAAATTGGTAAGTATCTATTATTGTTATAGTCAGCAAAATGACTTTATTAACTAGAAACGACGTCTACAATGACTCATAACCCAAGTACATGCCCGTAATCGTATTTTCCAATAGACAATCTCATTTCTCAGGATAATCAATCTCATGGCATTGTTTAAAAATGGTACAACTATTTTATAAACTATAAATCTTTAAATGAATCATATCGTGCATTATTTCCTGTAAATCGAACACATTTTACTAATGATTCTCCAAAAGAGACTTTCTTGAACGTCCCTTAAAGGTAAAATGTAAAAACTTTTTTAATTGGAAGGAGTCCAAAAATAAAATTATAAAGACTTTCTTGAAATTTTTTTTACGAATCAAATGAAAATTCTTCTAATTAACAAACGCTTCAAAAAACCGCTGTTATTATATTTTACGATCAAGAAATAAATAAATTTCGTTATGTATGTTAATCGGAGGATTTCACTGATTCAGGCTAATTGAGTCGTCAACACAACCCTGACCTAGAATTGTATAATGTATAGGAAATAAAACCTTTTCTTTAAAAAAAAACAACAAGTACATAACTGCAAACATTATGGGAATCATAATGAAAAGATAAAATCATATTTTTATGATATTCCTATTGCTATACAGTAGCTTCACCGTTAGGTTCGTTGTGCTTCATCAATTTTGCTCCACTAAAATTATATTCTCAACGGCGTGAAATACCTTGTGTTAGAACCGTGCAGATAATGACCTTGCATAATCGATGCGATCTTGCTTCGAATCCTGACTATTTAATTTCGAGATCGAATCAAAGGAGTACAAACTAATAACAACTTGCTCTGACTTTTTTTCTTCATCACGTGAATAATAAATATACCATGAAGTATTTGAAAAGAATTAATAGTTTGTAATTAACAACGAGATTAATTAATAATTAAATACAATAATTGCTACTTAAATATAAATATTATCAGTATTAAAATCATTAACAACGAAACCTATAATTTTCTTAAGTGGGCAATCTGAGTCTATTGCACATATTTTCAAGGATTTTTTTTATAGTAAAATATATTGAAATGTCTCGAAACTTTTATACGTTATCTCACATATACATAGAAGTGAATAAAAAAAAATGTGTGCTTTTTTGCAATTAAAATATTGTAGTATTTATATTCCTGAAGTACGCCAGGTTGTTTTAAAATAACATCTTTTTTTTCTATTTATAGCGACAAAAAGGCGATTGTAAGAGTAGCCCATAGAAACCTGGTTATCATAATATCTCGAGTTAGAAACGTCTGTAGCAAGAAATTCAATCAGTGCATTTGACAGCGGACTACACTATACCGCACTCTACAGTTGGTTTACATAATCAGAAGCACAGAAGATAATTCAGGAAAGAAGATTTTATTTATAATAATTGTTTCTATCTATTTTTTCCTAGAATTAATAATTTTATTATTATTATTATTATTTTATATTAAATTTCATTTAATTCTGAAAAAAATTGGACCATTCAATAACATGCCCTTAAGCGGTAATTTATCGACAGCGCAGGAATTTTTCTTTCCACATATCGGAATAAGGGAATTGGATAGATAAATTTAATTAAAAACGTATAAAATTTTCCTGTTTTGTTTTTTTATTTTTGTTGGACCAATTGAAAAGTAATGAAAGGCGTATAATTTTGCGAAAATTCATTCCACTACCATGGCACAATCATTTTCTAGAGAACCATCATTCGATGTGCTTTTATCTTCTTTTGCGTCTATTCTAGAATTTTCCGCGTTCTCTGTCTCAGGTAATGGATCTTTATTTTTGGGAATATCATTATTTTTGGAAACTAATTTAACGCTTTCAGTCTTTTTTGCTGTAACTTGATTATCTCTTCTTATATCTTTTATACCAAATCTTCGAAATTTGAAGTTTGGTAAATAACGCAGTTCACCATCCCATTTACGTAACATTTCACATTGGCTATTAATTAATATATCAGGAATTTCTGTTTTAAATAAAAAAGAAAACATTAATTTCAATGATTAAAATATTTTTTTCATTTAGTTTAAGAATAATTACCAATTCCACATGTTTTGTATTCTTCTAATTCACGTTCCTTGGTCATGCGAAGAATGTCTTCTCTACTGGCATGTTGTCTACTTCTTTTTCCTCCAATTGAATGTTTTAATATTATCTGATCCATTTCTTCATCATTTCGTGATATATATCTAAGGGGAATGTAGAATATTAACATTTTTCTTTTTTTAAAATAGATTTTAAATTTAATATAATCACGTTTTTCAAATTACTAACTCTAACAATAATTCTGCTGTTAATTCTGGTGTATAAGGACAATCTTTCATATGCTCCTGAATCCATAACATTTTTTCAGCTACCAAATTTTGCTTTATGTAGGAACCAAGTTTCACTTTCTCGCGTTTATTTATTCTGAAAATTATTTTCAATTAATATAATAAAATTATGTGAATTAAATGTAAATTATACATACCTGTTAGTTTTTTTGACGAGTGCAATTGATTTCCTACTATTTGGATGGGAAATCTTCTTCACCTTAGATAATTCCTTTTTTAAATTGGAAGACTGAAAAAAATTTATAGAGATTTCTATTTTACCAATAAAAGGTCAATTATATTTTAGCCAATGAGAGTGTGACTAATAGGAGTGAGAAAAACAGCACTATATGATTTTCCTTATCTTTCTCATTAATTCCATTCAAACTCCATTGCGATTACTACATTCAATCTAGAAGTTCTTAAATTACTTGTGCGCAGTTTAACAGAAGCTTTATAAAAGTACAATTTTAAAGATTTTTGAACACATGGAGAAGAAATATTAATTTACAAGTTATACAGGAACTATAGGCAAAGCGTATTACTTACCATTATCTTGTTGTGTCCCACACGATAAAAGTTAGATAAAAACTTGTTAAATAATTAAATAAACAGACAGTTAAGGATAATAATACTTCTATTCAAGTTAAATGGAGACCACGTTTTTACACATAACCTACAGAACTATTTTTCTAATTATTCTGAAAGTTTGTCTTTTGAGTATAATACCATCTTTTAGGGATATCTCGAACAAAAATAGGCTCTAAATGATAAAGTAAATTCAAACGTATAAATTCGCGATTTATACAATCGTGAAAGTATAAATAATTCATTCAGTATCGTGAAGAAAATTATGATTACAATATAATAATTAATTAATTGAAATATTAATTATAATTTAATAAATTAGTTAATATTTTATCTTTTACCATACGAAAATAATTATCATCAACAAATTCTGTCGATATATATCATTTGGGTGAAGAAAGAAGTTAAGTTTTACCCTAATTCCAGGAGATGGCAGCGGCAAGCAAACGCTTGTGGGTACTTTCTTTACTCTTTTCGGCAATCGAGAATCATCAGATCAGTAGAAAATTTACTACAGATGAATCACTTTTCGATATTACAGGAAAGTTTTTAAATGACAATTTCAAAAATTGCTTTTTACCCTCTTTTCACTTATTGTCTAAGATATTTTACCTCAAACCGAACGTTAACTGAATCATAACCAAACGCAACCGAATTCAATTTTGTTTCGGTTTCCACGATTCGCTAGGAAAATGTTAGATAATATTCGTATATACTCATATTTATTCATCTTGCAATGTTTATGTATTAACCCCCCGGATTGTTTCAAGTCTAGTAATAATAATAATAATAATATGTATGAAAACAAAATTATCTGTTAACCTATAATAAATATTTATAACCAGTCATGACATTTGTATTAAAGAAATTTATTCTAATTTCATTAACAGCATTTTTATTTGGGACTATTTTATTTAAAAAAGTAGAATCTTTTGGAAAAGGTCGACATCATTTAAATAGAAAAGGATGTAATTTGCGTGAAACAGAAATAAAAAATTTGGCAATGAATAATAAAATTGAAATAGGAAATAATAATTATATTGATCCGCATTATAATTGCAATAAACCGGAAAAGAATTTTGTTCAAAAAATTTCTGATCAATCAACTTCACATTCTTCCAATTCTTGTGGCACCATCGATATAAATCTTTCATCAGCTTGCATGAGATGTGGAATGTGTCTTGCCATTGCACAGCAGGTTTTGCCAATTTTCTACCATCTTTTTATTAATAAACACTTCGATTAGGCTAAGATAATTATCTACAATATTACAACATAATAAAAAAATTTGTAGATTAATCAAACACTGATTGACATTCATGAATCAATGATACCACTTCTCTGGCTTAATGAAACTGAAGTCTCCAATCTTTTAAGGACAATTTGCAACGATTCATTCAAACAGTAATTTTTTTGTGATTAATTTCTCATGAGGGAAATAAAAAATCAGAATTAAAAATATAATTCTTGAAGTTTCAGTTTACGTGCTCTCAATGGAAATTATCAGATTTGCGATCGACAACCGGGTGCAACACTTGTCACATCGTCTGCTGATGGTCTTTGGGAAAAACAGTAAGTTAAATATGTAAAAAATGAAATAAAATACGACGAATAGATGAAAGAGCCCAACTTTATGTAGTCTAAGAACAAAGTGTCATCATTATTTGGATGAAATGAGTCCAATGCGACTATATGAACGATGGCAAAGATGGTGCAATGGAGCAGGGGTTCATCCGGAGCCAGAGGATTTATCCACTATTTTATGCAGGCATGTACACTGGATTATCCAAACGTGACAGTTGCATTAAAAAAATGGATAGAGTAATCTCTTGAATTTTTACTTAAAAAGAATTTGATTGAATATTCATTTTATTCTGTTTAATTAACTATAATAGAGATGATACAACATTTTTTCGAGACTGTAAAAGAATCACGGAGAATGATCATCAGAAAGGTACTACTACGTCAAAAGATTTTGAAGCTCATGTAAAAATTTTAGCCGAATTGCAATGGAAATAGTTGATAGTAATATATGTAACATTTTTACAAACAAGTACCTAAAAGTAATAAAAATAACAATAAATTGACTTAAATGATAATAAAATGTTTTTTATGTTGATTAGAAAGAAAATAGGAATATAAATTACAGTCTTACAAACAAAAAAACAAAAATTTATTACAAAACTAGGTTTTTAATTTTCAGTATGCTAATTAATCTAAAAACAATTGCTTTTATGTACATTATTCATTATTGATTTTTACTTTTTAATACATACACGTTTTGCAAGTCCACTGAATTCTTATCAAATGCATAGTTGTATCTACTTAACAATTTAGTGAAACTCGTCCGTGTGATAACAAAATTCAAGGACAATTTAATTTTTAATGTTATATTTACAACAGTTACTCTTACGTCATTTGTTGATAATATTTTGTTCTGTCTTTAAAAAAAAAACACACGATTTCTTCTATATACTGCAGCATTGTAATGTATTTTTTATCATTATTATATGTCTAAAATAAACAATTTAATTTATTTATAGGTATTATTTATCTAAAGCTTATAATATTTCTCTTGATGTTCCTCGATTTAATTTATTGGTTAATTCAAAATACCAATGTTGGGACGAGACTGTGATGAACAAATTATTTACAACTGAAATGGAATAGTTGGATTTGCATTCTGATTACGTTCATAATTAAAAATTTCATCTTCACGAATTTTCTTCCTTCTTCTCCACAACTGGGCCTGCGAACGTCTATACTCTAAATTAGTTTCCAAGCGATCGGAAATTGTTGCTAATTCGGATGGTGTATTTTGAAGTGGCCATCTGATCAGTGATGGAGTTTGATGGTCAACTTGTTCCGAATGTCGTGCATGATTGTCTCTTCGATGAACATGAATGCTTCGAATAATTTTGTCTTGAACAATTATTCTTTTATTCCACAATCTTTCCAATAGACAAAGTCCTGAAGAGACGACCATTCCCACAAGAAGAATACCAAATGCAGTGTAGACATCCACAAGACTTGCACTATTGAAACTTGAATTCTCTGTACATTTTGGCATTTCAGGCAACATTCTTTCTTTCACCCTGTCCAATATTCCATTCTCCAGATTTCGAAAAATACTGGAAATAATTTTATGTATAATTATTTTCAAATTTGTTGAAAATTGGAAAGAACTTGCACACTTGACAATAAATCTAGTAGCATCGAGACGATGGCTAGTGGCAATTCAGAATGGGAACAACGAATTAGAGGTACCACAGATCATTGTGGCGAAGGCGATCAGAAGAGGAAGTACAAGCAATGTGACGAGTCATGCTAGTTGTAATTCTGTTTTCTGTAATGCCTTTGAAATTGACAGGCTTACATTTTTTTCTATACATCAGAAAACAGAAAAGACCTTCTGCTATTATTCCATTTACTATATTATTTATTTCGATAATATTAGATGAAACAATTGATAATATAATAACATTTAAAGTATTTTGTGGTTGAATACTGGGCTAATTTTGACAAAATTATGATTAATATTATTATTAATATTTTGTAATCAGGAACTATAAGGAGGATCAAGAAAATAAAAACTTCCTTTTGGCGTTTATCATTTTGAATTTAGTAATTCAAAAATATCAATTAATAGTAGACTCGATATAAACTAAAAAATAATTTATTCTCTAGAAACTTTTGAGTTGGATCTTTTACCTCAATTCGTCATTAATTTTATTGTCCAACAATTAAATGAAAATCATAAATCGAAAAAAACCATTACCTTAAATTAATTATCTTTTTGTACGGGCATGTATGTGCCATAGGAAGTGCCACAAAAGAAAATGTTTTTTCAATTTGTAATTCCTTTAAATTGCACTGATTTGGAATTAAAGTTTTTTGAAGTATTTTTCTGGCGTCAGCAGCTCCAACAAAAAATCCATAATTACCCTTAATTGCCTTCTCGATACCAACAATTGTCTCCAATCGTGATTCTCGATTATCGAATGCCTTAATGTACAATTTTCGAAGATTGGAATCATTCGAAACCTATTAATAAAATTAAATTGATAGAATAGATCATTTATGTTATTAATTATATTAGATAATTAAATATTAAACCCTAATAAATATTGTTGCTAAAACTAGCGCAAGTAATTAATTTTACTATACCCGAATGTATTCATCTTCATTGATGCTGTATCCTAATTTAAAAGAATTATACTGCAGCAGATCATCAAGTGTTTTAATGCCGTTGTGTTGAACCGAAAGAATAGAAGTTATAAATCCGGAATATGCATTGTAGATCACTAGCGCAAAAAATAAACTACATAGAAGTACAGTTTTCCCTGACAAAGTTTTTGGCGTCCATGGAGAACCTTCAATCAAATTAAAAAAATTTTTTCTTACCTTTCCAACTCTTTACTTACTGATAATTTAAAATCACAGTAAACACCAAAAACGATTTTAGTAAAAACTGATTACACTACTACCTTGCATACACATGATGCTCAAACACCAAAGTGTCGCTTCTCCAAGTTCTGCCTCTCTTTCCTGTAAGTTACGTAAGACTTCTTTTACAAAGTAATTTGTAGCTTCCATAGAAGCAACAATGATGACAGCTGTGCCAGCGACGCAAAGAAGCAATCGATAATTAAATGGCTGCAAAAATATGTCCCTCATGGTACCATAGAAAGGTGGAGCATAGTAAACATTCCTCCTGAAAATCAAGACAATGAATAAAGATTTATTGTAAAGAGAATTCGTCAGGAACGTCATCCTAGAAATTCGTGCAACAGGAGTCAGAACCTATTGAAAATCAATTTCAAACTTGGATATCATTAGATACCAATGACCGAAGAGAGCAAGAAGAATACCGCCTTCGCTATTCCAGGATCAGCATTGTGACAGTTTTGTCGAATGCCATTTCGACTTACCAATGATGTTAAGAGTTATATACTTGGGTATCTATTTGACATCGAGGGTCTGAGATCCGACCCAAAGAAGACAGAGCCAGTCAACAATTATTCGGAGCCTAAGAATGTAAAACAACTCCGACGTTTCTTGGGTATGGTTGGATGGTACTCTAGATTCATTCAAAATCGACAGTGACATCAAGCTGCCACTTGTAAAATGTTTGCATAAACGCCGGAAGTGGGAATAGGGAGATGAACAACAAGAAATTTTTGAACAACTCAAACAAAAGCTAAACTAGGTTCATTCTTACACTATTTTTAAAGAATATAAAATTTTCTTTAAAACTTACATCGATTTAACGAGTGGATAACTAAAACTCATATCTTGTTGCCTGTCACTGCTAATAGTTATATAACCCAAACCAATGTCTACATTTCCAGAAACAACTTCTCCTAATAAATCACTCCATGCTTTATTGGTGACTGTTCCAATTTTTTCGAATGCCGTTACGTCAATCCTGTTGAATAGACAGATTTAATTAGATTCTGTAAAATCTAAAATCTTTGATTAAAGAACCCAAATAATAAAAATCCTCTCACGTAGTATTGCAGGAGTTTGCAATTATTTTCATAAAATCTAAAAGTGGTTCGATATCATTGGACTCCTCATTACTGATTAATTCAGTTTTAATATCCTTGGTACCATTATGAATACCAACTTTGATGGGAAATCCGTAAAAATTTGTCCTTAATTTTACACCAAGTGGTGTTCTTAAATGTCGAGTTTTAGGATCCCAAGCACCAAGAGGGTCAACCTGCATGCTAGCGTTTTCATTTCGACGTATTTTGTAAACATGTACCAGGTAAAAAGCCATCGTTTTATTCTCGAGGGATATATATTCAAAATTTGTTTTCAATGTAGGTCTATCATCATTATAAACTTTAGAATGTTTCACTCTTTTGGATTGGTTATAGTGTTTTTTATATTTTAAAAGAGGTGGACACGTTCTGAAACATTACGTGATGAAAAAAAATATTATAGCGTATTTCTATTAGGATTATAAATAATTACGATGATTTGCAAATTTTTTACTTATTCCTGAAATGATGGATGAGGTCAGCATCTTCATTTGGTGAAAGAAATGAGGAAGCTACAACTATGTCACTATCAATTCCAATCTTTAGATCGCGAAGGACTGCATCAATAACTGTACTTGCCTCATTCGTTGTCACCATTAACCAGGAAATGTAATAGTTGAATAATAATTTATTAGAGGCCTACAAAAATATAAGTTGGTCATTTTACTAAATGAAAATATAATTTATACAATTAGATGGTTCCTTAAAAATTCTCTACAAGATCAATAATTTAGGTGACTATTAAATTTCAAGACTCCAAATACATAAAATCAAATTCAATGAATGAAAAATCGCACCACATTAAGTATATTTTCACTATCGGTAAAATTTAATCTGTCCAGAAGAACAACAGCAGCTACACGATGTCTTTGAATTTTGAGAGCATTCTTTAGTTTTGAACCAGAACCAGTTTGTAGAGAGGTCTTAATGCCTTTCATTCCAAGACACTCCATCAAAGGTCTGGCATAATCGAGTGAACAATCTGCAATGTAAATTTTGTATTAATAATGATTGTAATTAAAGTAGAAACTACAGTCGTAGTGTTTTAGGATATATATAAAAGAAAGCACGGCGAAGTTGGTTACTATCTGACCCAAGTGCTGTCAGGTCATGGTTGTTTTGGCCAGTACCTTCACAGATTTAAGATCAGAAGAGAAGCAACATGCGTCTATTGCGATGCAATCGTAGATGACGCGGAGCATACTCTCTTTATCTGCGGGTACTGAAACGATGATAGAATGGATATGTTTGAAGCATTTGGCACTAAAGTCAGCGCCGATAACATGGTATCAATCATGGTTCAAAGTGGAGGCATGTAAGATCTATGAAGCCGTCCCTACAGAATCAGAGAGTACGGGGCTCTCTGGTATCTGATAGAGCAGATTGACAATAACCAACTCAAAGCAAAACCAAAACCCAAGAACACCAATGTAGCAAGATCATATATGGTTTCAACAATACTCACTTGTATTTGCTGCATCAAAAACAACTATTTGATCCCAATTTCTCATTTTTCCGTAATCTATGATGAATTGCAAAGTCATCACTGTCGGTTGGACGCAACTATCAATGCCTCCAGTCATAAAAATTCCAATGTAACAACAGTTCCTACAAAATTGTTGAACAGAAAAGTAATTCTTCTTTCTACGAAACATATTTGAAAACTTGTTCACTCAAAATTAAAAGAATTTCGCTCGTTGATAAAATAAAAGATAGGCCAAAAGTTTTCTGCTATTAGATGACTCCAAACGTTTTATTGCATTTCACGAAACTTCCATCGAAACTGACGAGTAAATGAAAAATAAATTCTCCTAATTGCGTGACTACCATCTAATGTCAGTTAAAGTCCTTCAAGAATATTAAATGAATAAAAATATAAGAAAGTGGCAAATGGAAGTGATTTGTGAATCTATATCCAATCAAATGATTTATTAACAGTTATTTTTGGTTTCTTCAATGTCAGTATTGTAAACTTTTGTGAATTTCATGCTTTCCTTTATGTCGCATTTAATGAACCATCAAACAAAGGAAACTATACAACTTTGTAAGGGAGCAGGGTTTTAGATTAATTACTCCACGATGTCACTCGGTTTTTAATTCCCTAGGGTAAAATGACACGGATCTTCAAAAAGTAACGGGTAAATTAAATAAAGTGGTGTATGAATTTTTAGTTAAGTGCCATTACTCTGTTTTCATTTATTATTAATTCAGCTCGTTTTATATTGTTCGTAGGTAATTTAAGTTTTAAAAAAATTAGAGTATAAATAAATTAACAATTACCAGCTAAAAATATTTATCATATAAATTTTCTGTTTTGTAAAATCTCTTCTTTGTTACCGTATTAAACACACTTATATAATAACTTTCCAGACACTTTGCCCTCTCTTGTCATTACTATAAAACTTTGTATACAAATATGAACTTACTTTACGCATACATTGCATAAAATGGTTGCAAATAATGTTAAGGGGACTTTCTGATTTAGAATCAACAAAAAACACACTTTTTAAAACTTTTTTTTTATAAAAAAAATATTACAGTTATTGCAAAAATTCCTTTTGTACATTGTTACATATTACATATAGAAAATAAAAAAATTTTATTTTAGTATATTTAGTTCATTTTCGAAGCTGTAGATGGCATCTTCTAAAAAGTATCTTTTTTTTGGTACACGTGATTCCGGGCAACCTTTAATATATAAATTAAAAATTCAAACTGGATTTTGTTCATATGG
Organism: Leptopilina clavipes; assembly: GCA_001855655.1. Taxonomy (NCBI): domain Eukaryota; kingdom Metazoa; phylum Arthropoda; class Insecta; order Hymenoptera; family Figitidae; genus Leptopilina; species Leptopilina clavipes. Next base: position 156,301 of record JUFY01034434.1, read on the forward strand.
GTTTATTCTAGACAGTAAACCTAGAAAACGATTTTTAAAATATTTAAAAAAATTTGTATACACTTTTTTCTCAAAAAATCGTCAATTCTAAACCAGAAAGTCCCCTTAATTATATTATATGACTTTAAATTTATATTCTTATTGACAGTACACAATTATTTGTTCTTTATTCGTATATATGATTTAGATACATCTAATATTTAAAAAGAATTAAAAATTTTAATACATCCTTGTTAAAAACGTGATAAATTATTGCTTATTAAAATTTTTGATAAAAAATTCATTAGAATCAAATGTAAAAGTTTAAATATAAATATTCATTATTTGTATGACCTCTTGACCTACCTGTAATTAGTATATATACTGCTTTCGGGACCAGTAATGTGCTGATAAGACACTTTACAAAGTTGACGAGGAGGGAAATTTGCAAAGCTAAGTAACTAACTACAAAACAATAAGGCAGGTGTCAGTCGCATAAATTCATTTCTCCAAAGTATAACGACAAAAAGGTTTAAGTGGCCTTTTATATTAGTTTTCCTCTAATGATCATATTGTGTTATTCTTTAAAAATTTTCTGTTGTTCTTTAATATCAGTTTCCCATAATAAAGTTTAAATCTAACCAAAACGCTAATGTAAATTTATTTCACTAAATTAATTTTAATTCTCATAAGTGTTTTTCCCTGCTATGTTCTTTTTATAGAAAATTCGATGCTTTAAAAACTCCTAGTTGGTAATTAAATTGAAAAAAAAGAAAATGGGTAAGAGATTCTATTGATCTAATAGGCTTTAAAAATGGGAATTTCTAAATATTTTGTAGATAGTGAATTATTTAATTGTTCCTGGAGGTCAGTAACGTTTAGATAATTTCAAAAACAAATAAATGTGCTGCAAAATTTTTTTTATCTGTTCAATATGCTTTTCTTAAGTGGAGTCGTTTTTGTTTTAAGTTAATTGCTTCTTTTATTTTATTGGAATTCAAAAAAAAACATTAAACAATTAGCATACTTTTTACTAATTCATCTATTTAAAATTTAGAAAAGATTAAAAATTGCAAACAAAAAACTTATGAAAAAATATTTACTTTGTAAAATCAGTAAATTTTTAGTTATTTTAAATACTGTTTTTGTAATTGTTGTGTTACTTACTGTTCTGCTTAAAAATATTAATTTTAGTTATTTTAGATACTGTTTTTGTAATTGTCGTGTTACTTACTGTTCTGCTTGAAAATATTATTTTTAGTTATTTTAAAATAATACTGTTTTTGTAATTGTTGTGTTACTTACTGTTCTGCTTGAAAATATTATTTTGCAATTATTTTTATTATATTAACAATAACTTTATTATAAGTTAGGAAGGTAAAATTCTTGAAAATTAAACATAATAGGTATTGCACAATATTTAGAAGAAAAATGTAATGTTACACAATATGCTTCTTGAAAATTGCGTATTTACTTTCAAAACATTATTTTTCAAAAGAAAAGTTTGCTTTCATTTGCATATTATATACCCGAAAAATGTCCTTCAAACATTGCAAAGTGGAATAATTCTATTTTTCTATCAAAAAATGTACAGAAAAAAGAAACAGACGAGTTTTTGGAAATTTTATGCAAAATTATAATTCGTGACAGAAATGCCTCCAAACATATCCGGTACAACTTCATGCATTGCCAAGGAAGCATTAACCGAGGATGAAAATTCTTTAGTCCTGTCAGCAAAAAATTCAAGAAAGGAAAGTGAAAATCATGAGACTAGAAAATCTAATGGATTTCGTTGTGAGGAAAAGAAAAAATCGAAAACTTATTTTCAAGAAGAATTAAAATGGATAAACATCATCAGTATTTTTACTCTTCACGTTTTGGCAGTGTATGCTCTTACTATCTTTCCATACTGTCAGAATTATTTAACAATACTTCACGGTAAGTTTAAAAAAAAATTGATTATTTATTTCCAAAAAACAACGTTTAAAATAAATTCGGTACTTTTAATTATTAATATTTTTAATTTACATGAATTATTGTTCACGTCTAAAAAATATTTATCGCACTAATTATATTTTCAATGAAGCTTTGTATCAGATAAAGGCTTATAAACGAGTTTTATTTTGGTATGTCATTATCTTTGGTAAAATAAAAACAGGAAAAGTTAATATATAATAAAATATTTTCTTCCTCATTAAACAAAATATGACATAATGTTATGATTTTCATATTGTTCTACTGTTACGCAATATATTTGGTGTATTTTAATAAAATTTTTAGGTCTAGACTTTTGTCTTCTAAACTTGGAATTTCTGAATTAAATTCTCCTTTATAATGAAATTAATAGTAGGGTAAAATTTTCAATATATTCAACTAAATTGAATCCAAAAAAATTTAGAAGAGGTCCTTAAAATTATTATTATTATTATTAAGTAGGTAGTATTAGGAAATTATTATTCTTGTAAAATTAATTATATTTGAATTTATTATTCAATGAATGTTACATGACACAACAGCCCCCACTCCAGTGCTAGGGAAAGTGGAGCGCAAGCTCCCCGGAGTAGGGGTAATGAGAGTGAAAGAGACATTGCTGCTTTTCTCTCACACTCTCATTGCTTTCACTCCAGCGCTTGCGCTCCACTTCTCCTTTGTTAAGTATAGGCAATGTAAATTACATTATTTTTTTTATTTTCAGTTTATTTGTTTGGACAAATTGTTGGTTTTGGAGTAACTGGAGGTGCACATCGTCTATGGACCCATCGAGCCTACAAAGCCAAATGGCCTCTTCGAATAATTCTTCTCTATTGTTTTTACACATCTGGACAAGTGAGAAAATTTTTTAAGAACATTTTCATTTGTTTGAAAATTAATATTATTAATATAGTTCCACAAGAGAATTTTCGTCTTTTGAAATTTTAATTTTTGGGACCTTAGAATTCATTATTCGACTGGGTACGTGATCATCGTGTGCATCATAAATATTCTGAAACGGAAGCAGATCCACATGACAGTACACGTGGATTTTTCTTCTCACACGTTGGTTGGCTTATGATGAAAAAACATCCTGAAGTCATAAGACGTGGACGTCAAGTCGATATGAGTGACATTACCTCCGATCCAATTGTTGCATTTGGTGAAAAGTACGTCTTTGAACAATGCTAATGATAACCATTGATTTATTTGAGAAAATCAATATGATTTGTAAAATACACTATAAAATTCAAAAATTTATTCACATTTGCAGATATTTTGTGTTATTCAAAATTTTATGCTGTTATATTATACCAACAATTATACCAGTATACCTGTGGAATGAAGGATGGTATTATTCAATATTCTCACAAATTTTACGTTACGCTCTTTCTTTGAATTTTACGTGGAGTGTAAATAGCGCAGCACATATATGGGGTTCGAAACCCTATGACAAGTAAGATAAACAAAAAATAATACTGGTATTTGAGGTACTAATCTAAGAAGAAGCAGGACGCATGCGTTGCAGTAGAGATAATGAGAGTGAAAGAGATATTGCAGTTCTTCTCTTCCACTCTCATTGCCCCCACTCCTGCGCATGCGTTCCGCTTGCGATGTACTTTCACTGAAACTAGAGTAAACACTGCGTTAATTTAAGTCAATTACAAAATATAATTTTTTAATCATTACGCAGGACAATAGCACCAGCGGAAAATAAATTCGTTGCCTATGTAGCAATGGGCGAAGGCTGGCACAATTATCATCATGTGTTTCCATACGATTACAAGGCAGCAGAATTAGGAAATTACAGTTTCAATTATACAACTTTCTTAATTGACATGTTCGCTAAAATCGGTTGGGCCTACGATTTAAAACAACCATCTAAAGAATTAATCAAAGCTGTGAGGGAAAAAAGAGGACAGAACTAACACAAGGCTGAAGAATTCGAAACAAAATCTTATTAAAAATGTTTTAATCTTTTTTTCAGTGGAAAAAAAAATTAAATTATCAAAACATGCGCACTAAGGAGCGCATTATAATAAGTACTTGTGTATCATAATCAATGAAAATAAATATTTATTGACAATATTTATTTCAAAGGGTTGAAAAATTTTTAATTCTACATCTAAATGATTATATAGTAAAAATAATGATTTATTAAAATGAATAATGTATTTTTTTATTACTTAATAGAAATTTTATTAATTTACTTTCCATATAATAACTTCTATGCCATTAGATTTAATTATCTATTTTACTATGTATCAATATGTGTAATTTTTGCTACTACAATGTCAAAGTTAACAAAAAAAATTAATAATGAAACAAAAAATAGTTTAAAAGATATATTGATTACGTTAGAGTAAGATTAGCGTTTTTATGACAATTATCGTTTGCATGCGTATTAAGAAATTGACATAGGTCAATCTCATTTCATACGTACATGTAAAAGCATTTTTCATCAACTATCTTTATGATTTGTATAAAATTAATTTTTACAATTTTTATCCTCTTTTATTATACTTAAATAAAAAAATCTGTTTCTTTTTATTTAAATTACACTCGCAGAGAAAAGATATAATATTTGTTTCAAATAAATAATATTTGATTTAAATAAAGGTTTTATTTGATTCAAATAAAATAATTCTTTGGGGTGCATAATTTGAATTTCTTCTGTAAATGTCGAATTTTACTGAGAGGATAAAAAAGAATTATATCATTATTCTCTACTATCGTATAGACACGTCATATATTTATATACAAAAAAAATAACTTGTTTTTTTTACACATGTATTAATGGCGATAAAACAAAAATTTGCAAATAAAGCAAAACAAAAGATAAAATTATTACGTTTATCGGTCTTTTAAAAAGTTCAAAGGGCATAAAATCGATTTATATTTTATCAAACATTAAGAAAAAATTTATAATTGTCTCATATTAATAATTAATTGTAAATTAAGAAAGGCCCATTCGAATTATCTGTAGAGAAAAGATTGAAATTTATTAATATTAAAATTTTTAAAATCGCACTACCAATTTACTATAGACAAATATTTAACAATCTTGTCCAATTTGGCCGCCATATTAGGTGCGCCATATTGATTTCTAAAAAATTTGCAACAAAATGTAAGGAAAAATTTTTTCCATTAAAATAATATCGACCAGTTGAAAATGAAAGAAAAAAAAATGTGTACGTCGTTTCTTTGAGGAAGGAAGCAATGTTAGGCAATATAGTTTCCCTCTATTTTATCCTTCTCTCGATGACTGTACTTTTACGTTTGACGAGCATGATTCCAAAAACTGAACACGTATTGCGCATGCGTCCACTCTCCGGCACTCGATTGGCTACCATTTTGCGGGTTTTATGAAATGACAAAAGGAAAATTTATCGAATTGTTAACAATTGGCGCAGGCGCATTATTCAATTCATGGTATGGGAATGCTGTATACGTGATATTTACCGCGTGCTCAGCAACCGGCATTTGTCAGTTTCGGTCAGACCGTTCAGTTAAATTCTCGTACTTTGGCTTAATAGTTTTCAACGTATAAATCTAGTCGGCTCCAAGCGTCATACAATTTTTAATACATAGATATAATTCAACTTTAAAGTAGTTAAATTAGTAGTTTTTTTAAATAAAATTTTCATAGAAATTTTTATTTTTGAAAATTTTTTCTTGCTGAAACATATACAATCTGTTCCACCATCTTCAGAGAAATATAATTTCATCAGTCAATTGAAACAGGTACGTTTAAATTTTATTGGGTTTAAATTATTTATGTAATATCAGTGCTTCTAGTTGTTTTTTTTCTAAATTTACCAAGAAAATTATTATTTTTACCAAAAAAAAATGGGAAAAGAAGGAAAGTTATATTTTAAATGTAAATGAAGTATAATTTTTGGGTAGAATCGAATTTTTACCTGACGTGTTTCACATTCTCATAGGCAATTCGTTTCAGGAATGCTACTAGGTAACTTTTTTTTCCCCTATTATTTCGAGAAAAATGAAAATTAATGGCCCAATACACGCTTAAGGATGTATTCAATAATTTTTCTATAACAGCATTTTTAAATTTTCGAATTTACATTTTATTTTAACGAATTCGTTATTTTAAAAGAAAAAATTTCAAACTTATTTTATAGGTATATTATTTTATGATAATTTAAAGAATATTAAAATTTTTGTTCCTCAAAATCAAGTTACAAAATTTATGAAGACATTTATTAGCTTCTAATCTACGTTTAATTACTTTAAGATGGATAAAAATAATATCTAATATTATTGTAATTATATGTAGCATTGTTTACACGTGGAGTCAATCCCTTCATTACATAATCATTTTGGATTCTTAAATTTTACAGAATGTTTCGAAATTTTAATTTAAGAAGTAACTAACACAGAATAATTCATTAGAATATTTCTAAAATCCTAGTTATAACATATTATTGCCATTTACATGAAATATTACAGATAATCTAAAATATTCAGGCATTGATTTTTTTCTGTTTCTTTAATTTCAGTAAACAAAATATAATTGAAAAATGTTAAGTAAAATGAAAAAATTCCGATAGGATTGAATTAAATTTATCCCGATTAAATAATTCATTATTATAATCAAAATCGGGGGAAAATATCTCAAATAATTGAATTAAAAAAAAGGAAAATAATTTTTATTGACTAAAACAGTTATTGATAGTAATAACAAATATTCCGTTATAAGTAGAAAGTGCAGGATATTCAATTAAATGTTATTAATGTCCATACTGTATGTATGTAAATTTTAATATTGATAAAAGTTGTTTCCTCATTAAACACTTTCTTCCTCTACGAAATGATTTATTATTAATACATAATTATTGAAGAATTGAAATGTACTTGATATGTACAAGTCAAAGGTGAACAATTATTCATATCAGGAAAGCCACTCTTATTTTTACATTAAACAAATAAATTCATATCAATCTATTAATGTATTAATAAATCATTAATTATGAACGTGATTTATAAATTTTTATTTGAATCAGATTTCTAATGCAATTTAAGAGCAAGTTAGAAAACTTTTATCAATTATCAGTTTCCTCTCAGTTAATTATTATTATAAGGAAAAATGGAAATAACGAAGGAAAATATTAGGAACTCGGCTATGTAATCAGCAGTGATTTATTAAACAATCTGAATGACATTCACGCGATTAAATATTTAACCGTGACTTTGAGTTATAGTAAATAAGGAAAATGTGACCTTCTTTTCTATTTAGTATAATAGCAAAAATTTTATTAATTATTAATTTTTCAAAATATAGAGAGTAGATTTTCTAATTTTTCCATTTTTAGAGAGAAAAATACGGAAATTAGAAAAATTACTAATATTCCGTATTTTATGTAATAAAAAAAAACCGGTACTGCCTATAGTTTTTTTTTTCTGTTGAATTTTGGTGGGTTCAGAAGTGAGTTCGTTTATATACGATGGTGCAAGTCGCGTGATCGTTGCTGATTGGTCGAGAGAGCTCAGCTGAGCTCAGGGTTGGCGCTGGTTTGTGGAACTCGGTGGTACCACGTTGTCAATACAGGATATTTCATCCTTCTCTTCTTTCTTCTTCTTCCATCTTCCCTTTTTTAAATTCACGCGTAGCACGTGGTTCACTGGTGCCGTTTACGTGAATAGAACACATACATAGACAGATATATACACACACAAGTAGGAGAGTGACACGTCACGTAAATAAAATAGATGAACACAGAAATATTGTAGTTTTTTTTTTTGCTTTTACAAATTATTGCCAAAATTAAAACATTCAACTTAGGGTAATATTACATGGAAATATTGGTGTAATGTTACCTCAATGTAACTTCAATATTACAGTGCAATATTGCCTTAATATTACTGTAATGTCACTAATATAACAGTGTAATATTACCTCAATATTACTATGCAATGTTACCTCAATATTACTATGCAATGTTAACTCAATATTACTATGCAATGTTACCTCAATATTACTATGCAATGTTACCTCAATATTACAGTATAATGTTACTTTAATATTAATTCAATATCACAGAGCAATGTTGCCTCAGTATTACAGCAATCATTCATTGTAATGTAATGTTCCCTTGAAATAGACATGTTATATTCTGCTGTCCAAAGTTAAAACCTAGTAAGTCGCATTTGTCATAAGAGCGAAAGTCGAATAACAAAGCTAAGGGACGCTCGCCCTTATGACAAATGCGACTTACTAGGTTTTAACTTTGGACATTCTGCCACTTAGACAGTATCTAAACCTAAACTTGCAAAAATAATATGTAAAAATTTCCCCTCAATATTCTAATATTGTAGGAAAATTACAAAATAGTTGGAATATTACTGCAATATTCTAATATTGTAGGAAAATTACAAAATAGTTGGAATATTACTGCAATGTTGCCAATATTGCCGAAGGCTAAGGTATTGTAAAGATAGCTATAACAAATAATATTAATAACAATATTTGTTTTCTTGGATAATTTTTTTTAAACTAAAGAACTAGTTTTTTTATTTATTTTTTTTTAAATTTATATAAAACACCTATCTTAATGCTAACGCAACAAGAAGGCTTTATCTTCTATTTTAAATTTCACAAAAATGGAAATAAGTTTTCTATATTCATTTTAATTTTCTTCGAGAAAAAGAATAAAAAAGTTCAATCGAATAAGTCTGTGTGACCTAATAAAAAAAAAAATAATAATAATGTAATGAATTTACAAAATTAATATCCTTTATAAAATCAAACTCAAATGGAAAATCTAATCCTCCTATAATTTTTCGCTTATGGCAATATTGATAGAAATTAAATTTAAAAAGATAAATAAAAGATGGTTTAAATATTTTTGAAAAAAAAAAATTTCCCGATACATTCGGAAAGAAGATTAAAAGTTTATTATCTAAACGAGATTTTTGGTTGTAAATGCAATTAGTGGATATGAAATACTATAAATATGGAGAGATAATGAAGAAATGTGATAATATGTATGTTGGTAATTACAGTTTTAACAATAGACTCGTCCAAACGTTTTAAAACTCATTTCCAAAGCAAAGTATTGTTTATTCAAAATGTATATTATTATAAAAGATTTTATTACATAAATTTTCAATCTTTTTCTAAGTATCCTCTATAAATTAGCGTAAATTTTAAATCAATGTAGATAACTATATTACAATGTGACTGATGTAGGTACTTTACTCTGATTTAAATTTATGTGTAATAGTTTTTTTAGTGTCACATTTTGCATTAATAATTTAAATTATCATGAAGTATGTTTAATAATTACTTTCTTATTAAACTTTTTTCACGCTGAAAGTTTTCATAGTTTCTATGAAAACGTGTCATTTAAATTAAATGTGCACACGCTTTATGCAGTATAATCTTGTTTTTATATTACACACACAAAAAATACAATTAAATGAAAAAAATACTCACAAGAATCACAGAAATTTAGTAAATAAAAAACTTATTGATTGGAACGAAGGAAAAACTTGTTCTTCTTTATAAATTTAATTTTGAAGTAAATTTAAATTTAATTGACATATGTATAATATTCTTGGACAGTTAATATAAAACGTATCGATTAGTTTTCCATTAATATTTTCTTTAGCGCGATGAAAATTAAAATAATAAGTAATTTAAATAATTTAAAAAGAAAATATTTATCTACAACGCCGTATTCTAATTTGTATAAAGAATTAAAAATTTATTAGCAGTGCTGGTCAAATAAAAAATTGTGTTTATTTGAATATTTAGAAGCATGCAAATAAAATTGTATTATGCATTAGAAAAAAAATATATCGTATATGAAATTTTCAATTTACAAGTACATAGTTCAATTAAATTGTGATTCTTTTTCAAATATTTGAATAATAAATATCATTGCATTATTTAATAATTGTCATAGATTCTGACTCATGTGGTTTCAACTTATTATTCCAATGACAATGAAATTCGCACGTTTACAAAGTCATAAAGTCAGATATCTATGCAAAACTTTTTAATTCATAATGAAATGATTTAATTGAATTGAAGAAAGAAAGTTAATTAAACCGTTTAATCGAAGGGAGTAAATATTTTTCTGTCTTTTCCGAACTGAAAAACATTTGTCTTTTCAAAACTGCAAAACATCCTTTTCTGAACTGCAAAATTTTTCAGAAAATATTTAGTCGTTATATTTTATTTTAGAAAAAGTGACATGAAGATATTTTTAGAATACGAACGACACGACTCTGTGTATAGGAGACTTGCATAACAGAATCTCACCATTGCGCCAAATACATGTAAATTGTATCGTTTAACGATAGCGGAACCGAAATTACACACTGACTACTGTTACGATATAGAAACGGGTCGGTGACTTTAGATGACTACTTGAACTGATGTACATATGTACAAGTACATCTAATCAGTGCATATTATGCAGAAGATATAAATATTAATTGATGTTATTGTCAAGGTTACGTGCTTTTCATAATCACATACGCTTCTTCGATTTATTTCCTTCTTTTTTTTTTTAATACCTGTTGTGAAGTTAAATTTCTCTCGAACTAGAGTTCATTTATTAGTTATTTTTCCCATAAAACGAGATTTTGGGTAACTTTTTTTTATTTACGATCTCAATTTATTTAATTAATTTTTATAATTTTTATAATTTTCCGTATTTTTAACTTTTATAATTAAAAATAGAAAAAATTAAGAATTCCTTTTTTAGAAAGTTCTTAATGCTCCTGTTTTGTATTCTGAATAATTCCAAAGTCCCTGACTGATCGCGCAGAAAGAAAGACGTAGTATTTTATTATTATTTTCAACAATATACTTTAAATAAACACACCATGAACCGCTATAAGCAAAAGGGGATCTTCCTCTGCTAATATAAAAATAAGCATATTATAAATCTTCTGTTGATGAATTCCTGTAACATAACCTTTATGCATTTTATCCCGTTATAGTTCTAAACCATTTTTGCTATACCTGGATAGTTTTTTATTCACTGTGTTACGTTAGCGAAGGAAATTAAATTTGGTTTAAAAATTACACCGCGCGCCTTAAAGTAAGGAAGGCATAAAGTAGAGATACTTAAATTGTGACTTATCTACATTCGCATCTGCGCAGAAGGAATGTAAACAGTTTCACGACGTGCAGACGCGAATTTCAGTAAGTCATCATCCCTATATTATGCCTTTCCTACTTTAGGGCTCACGGTGTAACCAGCCCCTTCAACAAAATGAAAAGAAATTTTTAAGTTCAAAAAATTAATATTTCTACCTCTATGACTTACGTTTTTGTTTATTTTTTCCTCGTTAGCGTAAGTACATGTACCCTAGTATCGACTATTCACTTTATAAGAAATTTATATACAGTTGAATACAAGTTTTGTTACTAGTTCGTGAATAAGAGTTTCCCTTTAATATTTGCGACGATTAGGTCATGTTATTCCGTGCGCGCAAAAATGCGCTAAAATGGCTCAAACTATCTCATTGGATAAAAGAATAAGCGCTCTTTTTTGAAAATGCGAAAAGAAAATCAAGAACAATCTTTATTTGATTCGAATTTTTTTTGGTTAGAATAACGTGCAGTGACTAAAATATAAACTCTTGCAATCTATTACTCTTATCACTTCATTGTTATAGTTGAATTTTATCTAATCCATTCAACGACTAGTAATAGTAAACACTTTTTTCTCTTTGTTTTATAAAACTCTCTAAATATAGTGGTGAAAAAATTTTTTTTATATTTTATAATTATCAATCAGAAATCACAAGTAATAAAAAATTGTAATTTTATAGCAAATATAAATATTACACCAGAATCTGGAAAATTATATATATAAAATGAAAATTATTTAACTAATTAGGAAATAGTTATGAGTAATTAAGAGGATTTGTTTGGTCTATTTTCATGGAAAATTTCTCTCTTTAGTGAGACTTTTTTTCAGCTTCTTAGGGAAATATCTCTAACTCTCAGCGTTTTTGTGTACGTGTATACAGTACTGTTATAGACTCAGGTGTATGTATATAGTAATATATTTACCGGTGGAGTTTAGACTTTCGAGCGTTTTCAATTGGAAGGAGTTAAACTCTTTACTTATCTTTCTTAAATCCTATATACATATGTATATGGGTTAATTTTCTTTAAATCTTTAATATAAACGTGCACTTGCGCACTTTTAATGCATTTAACATATTTCCTTCTCTTAATTTATCACGTATAACTTAATAACTTATAACATTATAACTTGATATATATCAATTATTTTCATGATAATATTATACAAGTATGGAAAGATTGATTTTTAACCTAAAAACACAAATGTTTTTCGACATCTTTTTATAAGCGCTTTCACCAGAACGCATAGTATAAAGGATAAAAATTCATTCCGCGGAATATTAAGAAAATTAACATTCCAGTATATAAAATATTCAGGAAAGAGTGCAAGATAACTATGAAATAGGAGCGCAAGCGCAAAAGCCGGAGTGGGGGTAATGAGAGTGAAAGAAAACAACTGCGTTGTCTCTCTCACTCTCATTACCCCCACTCCTGCGCTTCTTAAGTATCGTGTACGCACCACTTAAGCACGCGATGAAAATACAGTCAATTAACGTGTTTCAGGAAATTGTCAATGGACCAAAATCTTGTACACAATTAATTAATCTGTAACCCTTGTAAATTCGTTCAAATGATCTACAACGAAAGGTCGACCTTACGCGTCATTTAACATTATTAATCTGTGTCTCACGCATCAGAGATGACGAGATATTACGAAATAGTTTCAGTACATAATTAATAAGTCCAATAAAATCTTGAAATCAATATAATTTTTTTAAAAACATTTTTGAAATATTTTTCGCATTTCAAAATTAATTATTATTATTTATTATTATTATTATTTATTATTATTATTATTTATTATTATTATTATTATTATTATTATTATTATTATTATTATTAATTAATAATTATA
>JUFY01034435.1:2730-12925 GCA_001855655.1 Leptopilina clavipes
ATAAGATTCCTAAGTTATTGGACGAAAGTCTAGACTTAAAAATATTAATTAATTAAAATTAAAATTATGTTGCGTTCGTTCAAGACGTAACAACCTAAAATGTGGATTTTTATTTTATAATTTTTATTAATTTTATAAATTTTTTAAAAAATTTATACTTTATATAAACCAATCGATTCGCCTGGATGCAAGGAATTTAATTTTATTACATACCAATTTCAATTCAAGTATAGACGAAAATTTTTTATCTAAAATATGGATTTTAAAAATTTTTTAATTGTGATTAAAATTATGAATTTTTTATTAAACCTATTCTTTATATAGACAAATCGATTTGTCTTGATGTAAGAAATTCAATTTTATTATATATTAACGCCAATTTAAAAAAAAAGTTTCGCTTAAAAATTAATTTTTGGAAAAAATATTTTTTAGAATATTTTCAAAAATATTTCTGTTTATTTTGAGATATTAATAGTATATATAATTTAAAAAACTTTATCTCAAATTTGTCAGAACGTTTTAAAGTTATCGTGTTTACAATAGAAAGCGATCCACATATACATCTAGACATTTGATTAGGAACTCATATACATATAAAGTTTATGAATAGAGAAAAAATTGTTTCGAGCAGTTATAAAAAATTTTAAATTGTAGAAATACAAAGCTTCCTCCACGATAAAGCAAAATAGTATCTTTAATTTATAATCTTTTATTATTAATAATATGTTAAAGAAATTATAAAATGTAATATTAATATGTCAAAAAATATAAATAATATATATATTTAATATTGTTTACACAATAACTCTAGTATGATAGATATTTAGTAATAATATATTTCATATTATGAATTAGGCACTCGCTAATCAAGCAGTATTTACATGGTTAAATATAAACATAAGAGACTAAACCTTGAATGCTTCCTTCTTTTAATATATTACTGAGTCTTCATTTGCTTTTAATAATAAAAATGTATTTTGGATTTATTTTCATAGCGGTATTTTTCAGAGTGTCTAATAGACGGAAAAGTCAGGAATTTAAATTGACCGGTAATTTTTTTTGAAAACAAAAACTTTTTGCGACTTATTTTTATAAAATACGACTTTTTCAACTTTTTACACATGTTAAAAAAAAATATTTGTATTATAAAATTACTATCAACTAAAGTAAAAGAAAATAAATTTAGTTTTGCAAATTTTTTTAATTTGAAAATTGATTTATCTTTTTAGACTTAACAATTTTCTAAGTAATGACCTTAGTTAAAATTTTTTAAAGTTGACTTCAAATTTTTTCATCATTTCAAATAAAAACTTTAAAAAAATTTTTAATTTGAATAGTTATTATATCTTAGAATTGGAAAAAGAATTTTAAAATAAGAAAATATTCTTATGAATTATTATTATCAAAGTAAAAAGTTAGTAAAGTTTATTATCTAATCTCTAATAAAAATAGTTAATAATATAATATTTATTAACATAAAAAATAGACTTTTTCGAATTACATTGTTCTTAAAATCGACTAAAACAATTCGATCCGAGGCCTGAATTATGTAATTATACAAGAACTTACATTTAATGAAACACTTAAAATAAAACAAATTTGTTTAATTTTTAAAATTTTTGTATTAATTTGCAGATTTATTCATGATTTTAAAGTAAAATACATTTATATGTTATAAGAGAAAATTAACCGGGAAAAAAGCTTCAATTTTGGGGAACGAAATTAGTAGACACTCTGATTTTTGCATTTTTTTTTCTTAAGTCGCTGTCACTAACGATAACTTTAATTCGAAAATAATCTCATGTTAAATCTTCCGGATTAGCGAGAGTCTACTGCATAAAAAAAATTAATTTTTACACGCATATTAAAATTTTTTGTTTCTTACAGGTTGCAAAGATTTTAAAAGTAAAAGTAAATAGAGCATTAACGAAAAAAGTTGAATTATTTATGTTAAATATTAAATGTAAAAGTGTTTTACAGGAAAAAAATGTAATTACGACAAATGAAAATATTGAAAGGAAAGAAAGTAAAGGTAAGTTTGTGAATGATGTGACATTATTAACCAACGACAATTGTGTTAATCATGATGACATGTTGAAGGAAATGTTAGTGATTTAAGTAGTGTGATGAAAGAAAGTTGTGATAATAATTTAATAAGAGAGCTAAGCATTGAAAATCTTGATGTAACTGAAGTGAAAAATGGTGAAAAAATGAGCGTTAGAAGTAAAGATTGTGAAGTGCAAAGTTTTAAAGATAATAATAATGCTAATGTGTTTAGTGTAAATAATGTTAAAAATATTAATAACAGTGAAGTGAGAGTGAAAAGAGGAAAGAGAAACAATGTGTGTGAGTTTAATTGTTTGAACATCGAAACTTTAAAAAAAAGTGAAATGAAAAGTGTAAGAAAAATATTAAATGAAAGTAGTGTTGAAGATAATAATAAAAAACCAAAAATGTTTAATTTAATTGACGTTATTGGAGATGGAAATTGTTTATTTAGATGTTTTTCTAAATTTTTGGATTGTAAAAATTCTGAAGAAAAACATTTTGAAATACGTACGAAAATTGTTGATCATGTTGTTCATAATTGGGAAACTTTCTCGGAGAAGAATATGTACAAAAATGCCGAAGAATATAAGAATGAAATGGGAAAACTTTCAACTTACGGAACTGATTTAGAAATTAGAATTTTTTCAAAATTGTATGAAGTAGTAGTTGAATTGTGTACTTTAAAATTAGAAGTTGACAGTGAGACAGCAGTAATTGCAGAAAGCAATTTAAATGATGGGATTTTCTATAAATGTTATGAAAATGAAGTATGTGGAGAGAAGAAAATGAAATTATTATTTAGAGGAAATTTCAGTGGTGGACATTTTCAATTACTTTCCGAACAATTACATCACACAAATTTAAAATCTAAAAATGAAAAAAGAGATGCATCAACAAAAAGTGTAAATGAAGATGAAGTGCAAAGTTTTAATGATAATAATAATGCCAGTGTGTTTAGTGTAAATAATGTTAAAAATATTAATAACAGTGAAGTGAGAGTGACAAGAGGAAAGAGAAACAATGTGGGTGAGTTTAAGTGTTTGAACATCAAAACTGTAAAAAAAGGTGAAATGAAAAGTGTACGAAAAATATTAAATAAAAGTAGTCTTGAATCAATCAATCAAGCAATTCCTTATAAAAAAGGGGAAAAAAGGCAGAAGAAAAATAGTGGAAGTGTTGGAAGAATTAACACAAGCAAAAATATCAAAGAATTTAATAAAGAAACTGTAACTAAGAGTATGGAAGTTCATGATGGTATCAATGATATTAATGATGTTGTTAATGATAATGTCAGTATAAATAATAGTGTTAATTTACAAACAAAAGAAACAAAAAACAGAACATGTGATATTATGGAACAAGAAAGTGAAAATGATAGTAGTGCAAAAAATTACATGGTAGATATGAAGAATACTAGTGATAATATTGATAATGATAATAATGATGATAATTATAATGATCATAATAAAGATAATAGTGATAACAGTGACAATAATACAAAAAATTCTTGCGAAGATAGTGCTGGTGGAAGTGATGATATAGATAATTGTGCTAAAAGTAATGAAATTTACAATTTTAAAGAAGACACTTCTGTAGTGTACGAACCTTACAACAGTTATAGATTAAGAAAAATAAATTGCATTCGTAAAAGTGAGTCCTTAAGTGAATTAGAAGTGGATAATAGTGATAATTTAAAAACAAATAAAAGAAAAGACATATCATATGATTGTATGGAACAAGAAAGTGAAAATGGTAGTGATGCAAATAATTATATGTTAGATATGACGTATACTGGGGATAATAGTGATAGTGTTGATGATGATGATAATTGTAATGAATGTAATAGTGATGAAAGTTCTGTAGTGGACGAAGCTCACAACAGTTATAAATTAAGAAAAAGAAATTGTATTCGTGAAAGTGAATCGTCAAGTGAATCAGAAGTGGATATTAATATTCAAAATGATGCAGATTTTAATATTAAAAATAATTCATCTAAAATAAGCGAAGAAAAAGAAAAAATGTGGAAAGTTTATCTTGGAAGAACGGAAATATTGACAGAAAGAATTGTTGAGTGTGATGGTACAGATTATTATCTCAACGATAGTTTTGTACGCAATCAACTTAATATATTACTAAGAGGAAGTTATAAAATTAATTGTCCTTTGAAATTTAAAAGTGGTATAAGAGCGAATGAACATTCTCACTTTGTTGGATATGGAAAATGTTCAATTCCAACTCATGGAGCTCGTTTTAGATTTGATCTGCACGAGATAGATGAAAATGTTATGGAAGTAAATGTGTGTAGTACGGAAGAAATGGTTTCTAACCATCATGTAGATAGTAAAGTTGTTCCAATTATGCAATTAAGAGGTCAGAAACGTCGTGAAATGAAAAAATTATTAAAATACAGACAAACAAGAATGACTCATTTAGAAATAAATGCAAATGTTGACCCATACCTGGCACACGAAGGAAACGCACAGGATGCAACACGATTGAATGTGTTACATCAAATAGCAACAGAAGATAACAGAAAACTTCGGCACAAATTGAAAGCAGCAGATATTGAAGATATTTTGCAATTGTACTTAGACAAACAAAATTTAAAAGATAATCCCATCCAAGAAGTTGCTTTACCTTTAAGAGTTTCAATATTTACAGAAGCGGAATTGGACATCTTAATGGAAGTAAATCCAAAAATAGTTCACATTGACGCGACTGGGGCTAAATGTAGAAAACCACAATTTCTAAAATGTAAATGCTTGTATCATTATGCATGTACATTTAGAGGACGGGAATCAATCATAGTTCTATTTCAATTTATAGCAGCTCAACATGATGAATGCTCAATTGAAATTGCTATGAAACAGTATAGAAGATTTGTAGCTGGAAAAACAAAAAGATGGCCAGTGTTTAAAGCAGTGGTGACAGATTGGTCATGGGTGTTTATGAATAGTGTACTAATGGAGTGGAATCAGGGTATGCAAAAATTGACATATTTAAATCTTGCGTGGAATCATTTAATGGAGGATAAACCATTTCCAACAGATGTAATAATAATATTAACATGTGATGCTCATTTATTACGAAGAGTTAAAAAACATATTAAGGAAGATATGCCAGAACTAGAAAGCATTAAACCTTTTTTGTTAGAGTGCGTAGCCCTTATAATAATGTGTAGAAGTATGAGTGAGTTAAATCAATTGATGATGGATATACTGACAATTTTTTATACGGAAGATTTATGCAATATAGAAGTTCCACTGGAAATTGTGGAATCCCATAAAAACAAACGTACAGAAAGTATTGAGAAAATGTTAATTGATTCAAATGAAGATGACATACTTGAAGAAGATTTTATAGATGCGCACAAAAAAAGTTCATCGACTTACGAAAAAACTTTGTTTTACCACCACTTTTGGAAACAATGGGCACATATTAAAGATTCTTGCATGGAAAATAATAAAGGAAATGTTACTAATCCATATTACGCAATAGTTCGTGACAACAAAGGTGAAGAGAAATATGATTTTGGTGGGTATTTAATTAGAAATTACTTAGCATATGCTCCTGTAATATCAGGTCTCATGTTACACTTGGTGGATGACAATGTTTCACGGGTCAGTAATACTTATTCCGAGATACATGCGAAAATATATCAAAATACTATACTCTGTGAAAGAAAGAATAATACAATAGCTGACGTTACACGTGCAGTTATAAATTATAATGAATTATTGCAAGCTGAACACAAGTTAAACATAAGTGGAAAACGTAAATTAAGTATTAAAGAAAAACCACATTACCCAGATAATGCATCAAATCCTCTGGAAACTGAAAAATGGGGAAAAACAAAAAAAGAGATTGCAGCATTAAATGTTAAAAAGAGGAAACGTTACAGTGTCTTTGGAGCAGAAAACGTTAAAAAATTTGCACATACGATTGAAAATACAATAAACAGTTTCAGTCAAGAAAATGTAGTACCAATTGGAATTACTGATTTCAGTGAAGATACATCTAATTTGAAAAATTCAAAAAGCAGCAAAGTGAAAAAACAACGCAAACCTTATAAATTATATTTTAAAGGTCTAAACAAAAAGAATGAACCTAAAAAATGTAATAGCAAAAATAACAAGAAAATTAATATTGTAGAAGAAGTAAATGAAAGTTTTAAAGTTCCAGAAAATGAAATTGACTTATTCTCCATAAATAAAAAAGTTGAAAGTGAAAAACAAAAAGATTTGGGTGTGACAATGAGAACAAGTAAAGTCGAAAAGTGTAGAATTTTAACAAATGGATTGTTATTTAATGTGTTTTATTATTCATTCTCACATTCAGGTTATGTTAAAATAGGAAGATATAGATCAAAAGAAAATGAATCCTTATTACATAGTGAATTTCAACTGACAGCATATGAGTTTTCTGAAATTATTCCCGAGACATCATGGCTTAACTCGGTAATAATAGATTGTTTTACAGCAACACACATGCACAGCTGGAACGATGTTTCTTACATGCCACTAGATATTTCTGGTAAGGCCATTGGACAGCATTCAGTAATGAGAATAGGAAGTATAACATCAGAAATATTGACGATAGGTACGCCACTAAACACGAAGCTACTGATACCATACTGTTACGGTGGACATTATATGCTGGTCGTAATTGATAAAAAAGAAGAAAGTTTTACATTTTTAGATCCAAAAGAAAAATCTTTTGATACAAGTCGTGTATTTACATCTTTTATGAGTTATATTCAAAAAGTGAAGGCATGCAGTAGCCTAAGTGAATTAAAGAATATTTCGTGGAAAAGATTAGAAATTATAAATCGACCATACAAAAAAGAAAGTGATCACAGCAATTGCGGGGTTTATGTTTGTTATTATATATATTGTATAGCAAAAAAAATTGATTTCGATATGGATTTTGATCCAGTACAGTACAGACTCCAAATAGCAGAAACACTAATATTGCAATCAGAAGATGTAAAGAATTGTTGCATGTACTGTTTTGGACAAGAGAAAAAACAGATTGCAAATAGAGTATGTAAATTCTGTAAGCGCTGGACGCATATAACATGTATTACAAACAATGAAAATACAAGTGAAGAAGAGAATTCTCAAAAAACACTACCCAGAAGTAAAAGGAAGCCAAAGAAAACAGTACAAGACAAAATAAAAATACAAGATAAGTATGAAACAAATAGTATAAACTTTGTTTGCAAATTGTGCGACCGATTTAATTCCAGCAATGTTAAAGTGTAAATATAAAAGAATGCGTGAAACTAAAGAAATGTAATCAATCAACCAAAAAGTGTTCATTTTACTGAAAAAATTATTTATATATGTGTGTTGAAAAGACTGATTAATTACATTAATAGATAAGACATTTTTTATTTTTAAAATGTTTTGATAATTTAATTTATTAATATGCAATCAAATTTATGTAATGTGTAATAAAGATTAAGAAATTTAAGAAATACATTTAAACGACAAATTGTAAAGTAAACTTCATACTAAAACAGAGAAAAGGGTAATAGGAAAAATATTCTATTTGGAGAAGTGTCTCCACATTTTTTAAACACGCCAGCATTAGAAATGCTGCCAGTCCTAAGCCTGGATAAAGTGTGAAGGAAAAATGTAAGGAAAAAAATTAATTTAATAAAAATATTTTTAAATAAAAAAATTGTATTATTAAAACCCTTAAAAAAATTATCACAAAATATTAACATATTAGCAAAGTTTCGACAGTCGGTAATAAAAAAGTGCTACTATTTAGATTGTATTAATACTGCAAAATTTTTTATTAATTTTAAAGAATTTTTATTAAAAAAAAAATTCCGAATTTGCATTACCTAAGATTCGATTATGTGGATTTAAAAGTAATTAATTATAGGGGTGGTTTTTAGGGGTGGGTCCAAAGGTTAGCAAATGGCACAACTTCTTCGTAATAATTTTAGAGAATTTTTGGCGAAAAAAAAATTCCGAATTTGCATTACCTAAGAACGGATATTGTGGATTTAGAAGTAATTAATTATAGGGGTAATTAATTATAGGGGTGGGTCCGAAGGTTAGCACATGGCACCTCTTCTTTGTCATAATTTTAAAGAATTTTTGGCGAAAAAAGATTATGAAATTTGTATTACCTAAGAATCCAAATTGTGTAAAATATAATATCATATATTTAGTGTTATTTGTACAATTTTATATAGGGGTGATTATTTCACCCCTAATTGCAAAATTGTTTATTTTTAGCATAAATATTTTATTTTTACTATTGGAAATTGTCTTTAATCATTAAATTTTTTGTTTATACAAAAATGTTTTTTTCGTTCATTTGAACGTTCTAAACTTTAGGCTCATATTTCAACAATACCATTAGAACTAGACTCGAATTTCTGAAGCGCCCCAACTTCTTAACAAAATTTCATATAAGTTTTGTTCGCTCACAAAGAGAAGCGTGTAATTCTAACTTACAAATATTTAAATTACGGAAACCTTATTTCAAACCTTAGGTTAGGTGTTCCTCACTTTTAAACACGAAGTATGATAAGAAGCACTAACTCATGTTTTGCGGATGGTCCTAGTTTTCCTTAATCAATTAGAGAATTATTCGGTAATGATTCTGACGCCTCTAAAGGAAAAGCCGTGTACTTTAGAGTTTTTAAATATGGCTGCGTCTAGTGACGTCTGTTCTCGTGAAGTAAACAATATTATGTATTTGATGTAAAGTGATTAATTTTAAACAGCTTAAACAATATCAAAAAAAGTGTAAATATAAAAAAATTATAATTTTTGAAAATAATTTTGTCATAACATATTGGAAAAGTAGTAAGTTTGAAATAATTTATATTAATATATGCTGAAATTATGTTTTGAAAGTGTGTTTTCAAAATTCTTGGTTTTCAGTTAAGTGTTAACATTAAATAAAAGTGTATACTGTAATTTGTAACTTGCACTAAAATTTATAGATTGCAAATATCTGTAAAAAAATGAAAATACTTTATGTAAATTGCATTTTAATATCTCATATATTTTTAAGAAAATATTTATGAAATTTTTAAGTTATATCATCATCTGCGTATATTTACATCACGTGACCTGTAATATTTCGCTTTCCCGCTAGGGTCTTAGTATCGTTAGCGAATAATTCATTAATTGAATCGCAAAAAATAGGGGCAGGATTTTCCGAAACTGCCTATAGAGTAAGAGTAGTATAGCTAGGAGAGTTCTGGGACAGGTTGTGATCTCGGCTAAATACCGACGGTCGGTAACTACTCAGTCGGTAAAACAGATTTCTACTTTATGAACTGTTTGTAACGTAGGGATTTAATATGATTTTTAACTCGATCGATACAATAGGAATCTGTTTTACCGACTGAACTTTAATATTAGTTTACCAATCACTCAATAGATGGCGCCACTAACTATTAGCCTGTGGGAATATTCAAATAATTAGACGGCAATTCCAATTCCCATAATATATGTTAGGATGATAAGAAACACTGTTCGTTAATAACTCAACAATCATTTATTAAAAATATAATATTAAAGAGACGCGCACATGGTTGCATATAATAAGAGGACTTACGTCTTGACAAGATACGATCCGGAAAGAGAGTGTATGTCGAACATAGATACGCTGTCTACTCTCACGCTAGTCCGTGAACCCAGTGTATTGTAGAACTAAACTTGAGGAGCAGTGGGAGATATACGTAATATCCCCACAAGCCCATTCGAGCTAATAAATTTTCAAATTTCGCGGGTAAATGTTTGTTGGGTACCATGTTTTACCGACCGAGTTAGTTCAATATTATCTCAATAGATGACGCCACTTTTTGAATTTCGCGGGCGTTGCTATTTTGATTTTCGAATTTCCCGGGCGTTGCTGTCCACCATTTTGTTTTTTTTCTGGATAGCACTATTAAATTTTATAACTAATTATTAATGTTTATAATTATTCAATAATTAAGGTTAGTTCTTAATAATGTATATTTGCAATAAAATTTTAATCAATAAATTATAACTTAAGACTCTTATCTTAAAAAATTAATTATTTATAATAAATTTGCGTTTAATTTATATTTAATTGTTAATATATCTTTTAGAATTATCTAATTATATATTTTTTTAAATTTTTACAAATT
>JUFY01034438.1:6156-34983 GCA_001855655.1 Leptopilina clavipes
TTCTGTGTCAAGTGAATCTGGCAAGACCATTATACTGAACTGTTAACACGAAGAGAATCTGAATGAAAAATACTCCCGATAAAAAAAAAATAAAAGACAAAATAACAATGGTCCCAAAGGTGTGAATCATTTATTTTCCTCAACAACCTTTTCTTCTGGTTGACTACATTTGTTTTCCTACATTTGAATGGACAAATAATTCCAGTGAATGCTTCTTCTATATACTTTCCTCCAAAAAAAAAAAGTTTATTGTCACCTAGGTTATATAAATAGGGAGAATACTTATTTAGAAAAAATATTTATAATTCAAAAATTGTTGTATTTTAATTAAATTTTAATATGTTTGTGATTTTTACATTATATAACGATCAAATTTGAAGTCCAAAACTTATTATCAACATTTCAGGAAAAATTAATATTTTTTCAAGCCGAAAATCATAATATTTGATGCCTAAAAATTATTTCTCAAATAATTGTCTATAAAAAAAAATTTCAAAAACTTTTTTGTACAAAGTAAAATTAAAAGTATCAAATTGATACCAAAAGTATCAAATTGATCCAAAAATTTGGAATCAATTTGATAATTTTGTTATCAATTTGATACTTTTGAATTTACAGTGATAGTAAAAAAATAATTATAATAGAATATATAAAAAATTTAGCTAGTAATTATTTTTAAGCTAACGGTGTAAAAATTAGCTGAATTGGAAAGAAATTTTCTTTTGACGCCAATTGGACGAAAGAAAACAATTTTACTTGTTCTTCGATAAATCTCGTTTTTTACACCGTTTTTCAAGTTGAGATTGCCTTTAAATAAATATAGGCTTTGCGGCTGGAGAAGAAAATCGTGTGAAAAGTTTCTTTTTCGGTAAAATATGTGGCGTTTACCCTCTTTTGAAAAAAAAAAGAAAAATTCAGTTCATTTGAAATTGGCATTTGAGACTAACAGTGAGTCCATTGTTCTCTTTCTATTTGTTCCTTCAACAATGTTCATTCGATTTATGTCACTCTTTCTTTCTAGTCGTTTGCCTCCACAGGAACGTGTCGTGCTTTTCATTTCTCGGGAATCCGACTATATTGCAAAGTAGGTCACTGGTTTGCGGACAACCATTATCTTTTCTGATGCTTGCAAAACTATTTATGAGACGGAAATATATTTACAAGAAAGTGTCTTTCTAACTTTCGTTGCCTTTGAGGCATTTCTGAAATCTTTTCCAATTTATTTTTACGATCTTATAACAATAATGTATGAGAGCTTAATTTAATATAATATATAAATAGTTTAATTTATGATCCAAAAGTTGTGAACGTTCAAATGAACGAAATATTTTTTCCATATAAATATTTCCAAAAAATTACTAACTGCAATAAAAATCAAAAACGTAAATTAAATATTTTGAAGCTTTATAATTTATTTTTGAATAGATTACTCAAAATTACAAAAATAAAATTTGATTTTTGAGAAGAAATAAATAAATTTTGTTCATTTGAACGTTCGAAACTTTAGGAACATTTTTAATTTGCAGCCCTCGGATATTATGACTTTTTCGATTTTTTTCGACTTATTTTCAAAAATTGCGACTTTTTTTTTTACTTTCCATCCAAATATTGCAACAAATACCACATTTTTAGTATAAAAATGCAACTTATTTCGATTTATACAGTGTGAAAAATAACTATATATAGACAAATCGTTAAAAAAATTTTTTGAACAATTTTTTTAAGATAATTAAATTTAAAATAAATTTTTGAAAAAGCTATTTCTTAGAATTTTTTTATTTTAGAATTTTTTAAAATTCAATTATTTTCAATATTATCAATTAAATATTTCCGAAAATTACTTGCAAAAAATAATAATATTACGACTCTTTAGAATAATGTTTGTTTTTAACTTACAAGTGAATAATACATAATTTAGCATTAAACATACACTTTATGTTTAAATTACATGTATATTATTTACATTGAATCAACTAAGAAATATGTTTAAAACAAACTTAAATTTGTTTGACTGTATATAGCAAAGATAAAATAATATATTATATTTGAAAAATAATATATAATAATATATAATAATTTATTTGAACCAGAAATATTCTTCTCTCAGTGTAGTTGAAACAATAATTACATATTTGAAATTATATTATAATTAAACGAAACTAGAAATACAGGTGCATTAATTAAACATGCTTTTGTTGTTTCAAAGCAACATTTGATTTCAAATAGGAAATGAAAATAAGGTACATTAAAATAATAATCTTGTTTTTGTCAGTTTTCGTTAAATTTTCACATGTAAATTTAACTTCTCTTAATTAAAAATGTCAACATTAAGGATTAATAATATTGATGCTTTGGTTATTAAATATTTGCAAAATTCTCTCTCTGCTTCTATACCTTATTGGTACATTTAGAGTATAAAACTCATCGCTTATTTCTCAGCTTTCAGGATTTTTGTTTCTATTTTTTATTTAAGTGCCTTTTTTTCAGAACCTTTTATTTTCTCTTCGAGAATCTGTGAATTATTCACTTATTAAGACACTTTTTAATTATAAAAATTTATATACAATTTTTTTCATATAAAAGAGATTTTTTGGAAATGTTCTTTTTCTATATAGATAAAAAAATATTTTATATATGACAAAATATCGAGATAAAAAAATGTTTTATTCTTCATTTCAAGAAAAAAGGGAAATAAGCGATCGCGCAGATTTTCGAACTGTGGAAATGAGAATGGAAAGGTACTTAAATTGAAATCAGCCTGCAGGTGTAATGACCCGGGAGTTAGTGACGTATTTCAAGTCAAGTTTCAAACTTTAGTGGAAAGTTGATTCACAAATGACTTCCTTCATTTTCTATACCTATCTCATTTCGAACTCTGTTTTCTGTTTGAGCTTTACTGTATAATTCCACTGATTCTGAAAAATATTCTTCGCGTTCTTTTGCATTTTGATCAGAAATATTTTTCAAAAAATTCCTTCCTTGACACATTTTCAAATTTTTATCAGCAATTTTACACACCCGAAACTTTTTTTTTTTAACTCTATTGACATTCCTTAGAATTAAAAATATGTGATTTATTCTTGAAAAAAAAAACCGAAATTCCTTGGTTTTTTATTTTCGAAACATTGGCACAAATTATAATATGGATATTGTAAATATTCATTGTATATATGAGTCATGGACAAAGATTAAAAAAAAAAAAAGACGTAAAAATTTTCTGTCAAACGCATAAATTTGGAAGTGATCCAATAATATTTCTTTGGGTGTAATAGTATAAGATTCTGATATGAGCGCAAAAATGTCAAAATAAAATTGCCCTTGGATGATTTTTATTCGTGACATTTTTTCATTCTTGTAGAAATAGTTTTTCGATGAATGAAAACTAGAGTCTTAAATTTTTGAAAAAATTGCAAAGTCAGGACTGTGCATTTTCATTTCATTTTCATACAGATAATTTTTTTACTGTTCTTGACTTAAGAATATAAATTTTCCTTTTTTCTTCGCGTATTTTTCATCTTGAAAAGAGGAAGAGGTAGAAACCCTTATTTTATATAAGATTGCAAAAGAAACATCCGTGCGGTGTTATATCATATCACAATCTCCATGGAATATATTGATTATAATATTATACCTTTTCTTTCCTTGAGAAATATGAGATTCTTTATTTCTCATGGAAAATTCAAAATTTCGTTAAACATTTTTTTTTTCTGAACGGAGGTTTATGTTCTTCTTTCTTATTTATATGAGAGGAGAGGGAGAGAAAGAGAGCTTTACTAGAATTTAGGTTCACTAAATATAGCAGACCTCCACTATGAAGTCCCAGGTCGCCAGAACGGAACGACGAGAGGCAACTGCTTTCATTTGACTCGATCCAAAAACAAAACTTCAAAAGATTGGTTGACACTTCCATTGTTTAGTCTATTATCCAGACAATAGATTTTTTTCTGTAAAAAAAAATTCTCACTTTTTCCGCGAAAATCTTTATTTGAAAACAAAACGATTTTTATTTATTTATTTATTCCTTAGTTTCAGTTTTTATTTTTATATTAAAAATGTAATTTTATGTCCATAATTGTTAAATCTTTGGCGGCAACATTATTTCAAAAAAAAAAAAAAAATTCAAAATTTTAATGAAATGAATTTTTGATAATCGATTTTCAGAATATTGGTTATAAATTTGTATTTTTATTTTATCTTATCACAAAGCAAAGGACTGACGTAAAAAAAATTTGTGGGAGTTGATGTTTATTTTAAAATAAAATAAAAAAGGGCACAGATTGCGCAAGGGGAGATTTCTTCCCCTTTTATTGCGTTCGTACAATACTTATTTTTTCATAAAAAAAAAAAAAAAATCCAATCAATAAGCAGAAGATTTGTTGTCACATGCGGGAAAATGTAAACTATACATTTAGAATAAAATAGAATTCAAAAATCGATTGTTAAAATAAAAGGCGAGAAAGGAATTGTTTACTAAAGAATTGTTAATTCTGACAAATTTTGTTAGTCGCTCTAATAGTTTTATGTCAATATTACTATTTCAACAATTTTGTTGTGATAGCGAAACGCCTAAAACAATTTTGATTTATTAAGTTAACAAATAATTAAAAGTTTTTCTGTTTTTTTAGTATAATTAAATTAAAATATTTATTAAATAAAATATTTATTTTTATTCATGGGAAAATATTCATTTTCGATTAAAATTGAATTACTTTTATTAATTTCAGATGATTATTATTAGGTCTATCAATTTTTTTTTTCGTTCATTTATAGAAAAATAATGAAAAGTAATCATAATTTTATTATCAGAAATATGCTCGTAATTTTCACTAATATGTATTTATATTTATTCATGGGAAAATATACATTTGCCTTCTAGAATTCTAAGGGTTCCGAGGTTATGAATAAGAGTGGAGAACTACTATAAATTGATACAGATCAAGATTAATGGTATACCTATGCATTTCCAGTAAATATATATATATATATTGCTTTCAGTAGACTTTTATTCGTATCAATAGGATTGAATTAAATTTCTGCTTTCGATGCAATTTTTCATTAAAAAAAAAATAAAATGGCAAATATTGACAGAAACGAATTTTATTCGACAAATTACAAATGGAATAATTTAAAATATTTTTTTTTTTTGAGGAATTTTTATACACCATTGAAATAAAAATAAGGTTAATATTTTATTTCGACACGATCAAACTTCTATATCCTCGGCATTTTCACACTCACCCCTCATGTATTTCTGTATATATAGATATTCAGTCTAAGTATTTCTTCGAAAATGTATATTATTGCCTGAGAGAATAATCAATAAAATGGTTCTCGATGAGCTGCTCATCTTGATTTCAAATCAAGCTCAATCGAGTTAATAATTAAATTATTCTGACGAAAAAATTCTACTGCGATTAGTTGAGATTCTTTCTATATATCAATAAAATCAACGATCGATTATTTAATCATTTTTATTTTTTCTCTAGATTATATTTTGGCAGGTGTGGAATATTTTTATCCTCCTTTTCAGAAAAAAGAAAACTCGGAGTAATTTAAAGTTGGCGACATTTAAAACAGAATTCATTATATTATAAAACTTTTGTACGCGTGATTAGTTTTCGGAAAATAGTAAGTTGGAAAAGGTTCGAAACTAATTTTATTGAAATTGCAATGACAAAGTGGGCGATACATATTAGATTTTCCACGAGTTGCTCTAACAAAATTCAAAGTGGTAATTACTTTGCCATCAACTAGTGTGAATACCTCTTTTCGTCTTTTTATAACCATTACTAATACCAATTTATAGCAAAAAAAAAGTAATAAAGTCATCGTCACAGAGTCGCCAGTATTCGTTAGTTAAAGCTCGACAAATCCTTTCATTACTTTTTTTTTTACACTAGTCACGCCGCCGATTGAAATATTTTTATAGCTAATTCCCTTCCCGAGATCTATAAATATTAAGAAAAAAAAGGATTTTTCTATTATTTGAATAAATGAAAATAATTTGAAATAAATAAATGAATAAAATTTTATTTGGTTAATTTTGAATAACTGATGGTAATTTTTTTGTTTTTTTTTTCAGCTCGCAGAGGAATACCAAGAGGATAACCGGGCCGTAGCATGCGGATCAATTGTGGAAAGTATGTCTTTTTGACTCCACGTCGATCATTGGCCGAAAATCGGCGTCAATCGTCGAGGAGCCGCAAGCGATCAAGAAGAACGGAGTTCGACACTAGCGACCGATGAGCACGGGGGATGGCGGCTCAGCGTTGGGCCCTTTACAAGGAGGGGCCCAGCCCACGGCCGCGACCCCCTCCACTGCCACCTCTCCATTACAGCAGTCCCAACAAGTTGCACAATCTGGAGCCAATGTCTCACAAACGGGACCCGGAGCCGGAGCCGCGAGTGTGGCTGGTCAGGCCGCAGTCAAAGCTTCGGCTCCGAAACGTCCGGCTCGTCGTGGTGGTAAAGCAGCCTCCGATAGGCCCGTCAGGGCCCTCTTTTTTCTCACTTTGAAAAATCCCCTCCGGAAAATGTGCATTGACGTCGTCGAGTGGAAGTATCCTTTTTCAAATCAGAAATTCATTCTTCAAAATTTTTTTCATTGTGCTCTGCGCATTTGCACCCATTTGTCCCTTTCTCCGGGCAATAATCTCTTACTTTAGGCCCGCTTCCTGTGCACTTTGACACACATTTCTTTGCAGCTTATGATTTTAAAATTTTGATTCAAATAAAATGTTTTTGATACAAATAAATATTTATTTGATAACTGAATTTAGTATTTGAATCAAATTCCAATTAATTGACTCAAATAAAATGTTTTTGATACAAATAAATATTTATTTGATAATTGAATTTGATATTTGAATCAATAATTTTTATATTTAAATCAATAATTTTTGTATTTGAATAAAATACCATTTAATTGACTCAAATAAAATGATTTTGATACAAATAAATATTTATTTAATAATTGAATTTGGTAATTGAATCAAATACCATTTAATTTACTCAAATAAAATTTTCTTGACTCAAATAAAATGTTTTTGATACAAATAAATATTTATTTGATAATTGAATTTAGTAATTGAATCATATACCATTTAATTGACTCAAATAAATTTTTTTGATACTAATAAATATTTATTTGATAATTTGAATTTGGCAATTGAAATAATTAAAAATTACTATTATTTTAAAATTATTCTGCTCATTCATTGCGAATTTTGAAATTAATAATGTCACCTACAGTATAATTAATGTCATTTTCAGAAATTAATCATGTCATATTTTTATAAAATATAAGCAAATATTTTACTTTCAAAAATGTCTTCCACATTTTTTTTAAAAATATTTTCTTAGAAAAATTATTAATGAACTCTTCTCTCTTTGTGATTTTAATTTACGTTTTTTATTCACATTTCGTGTGCTTTTTGTAATCAAAGATTTTCTTTGTAGTTAACAAAATCACATTTAGTATCTAATTTTTCCTTTCGAAATGACGCACGTACGTATATCGTATAATAATAATAATAATGCTCGTTGATCCAATATAAGGGAATCATTCGACGAAATATTTTTTATTTGAGGAAAGTTAAAACCGTCAATTGCCAATGTTCAATTTTCTAAATCTTTTTTTTCATCTCAACCTGATACGATTTCCCTTTGATGTGATTTAGCACAATTCATCTGTGAATTTTTTGAAAATTTTTTTAAATTTCCATTTTGCAATTCTTTTTGCCCTATATATAAAGAAAATGTGATGAAAAATCGTTTCACTCATCAATGAGTTCACGGTAGAGATTTTCTTTAAAATAATTTTGTTGAGAGAAATGATTAATTTTTGAAAAAATGAAAAAGTGGAGGGAAAAATTAAAAATTTTGTTTATTTTTGATTAATTTTATAACGGTCTTTTCCAATTTATTTTTTTCCATTAAAAGAACTTTTACGATTGTCTCAAGTTTTTATTGTTGATTTTTATTTTTATGACGAGCACTATAATTTTTTTTTTGTCTTTTTTGTTCTTCGCTTATGGGAAATGATATATTTTTTTTATGATTCTTTTGATATTTACACTTTCATTGTTCAGCGTTGGTCGTTATTGACTCTCTGGCTGACCAAGACCGCAGATATCTACTTGCGGCACTTTCGAGCACATATCTATACTTCCTTTCTTTAATTCAATATCTTCCTTAATACAGTTTTATTATTTAGACCGTTCGAATGGCTTATTCTGATGACAATTTTTGCGAATTGCGTGGCTCTAGCTGTTTACACTCCATATCCTTATGGCGATTCCAATGCGACCAATTTCTATTTGGTAAGTTTTCTTTTCACTATAATATAATATTTATTTTGCATAAAAATAGTCAATTGGTTAAGAAAAAGTTTTTTCTTTTTAGGTCCCTAAAGTTGGCGTCGAAAATTATTTTTCCACGGGATCAAAAATATTAATTCCAAGGTTTTAGATTTGAAGCAATCTCCAAAAAAAAAACCCCCCGAAAAATAGTCGACGTCAGCTTCAGGGATTGGAAAATTTGATTCACATAAATATGCTTGAAAAAATACAACTACAACTTGTTGATTGGGTTGATTTATATTTCGTCAATCCGCGCGGGGAATTTTGAACTCTTCAGACGTGAAATTAAATTAAAGTCAGTATAATTTCTGAGCATCTTCCTGAACGAGTAATTTTCTTGGTTTCTCATTTGCGTTGCTTGATTGCTTTGTGAACTGTCCGGTTCCCGGTTATATATTTTGTATGCAAAACTACTGGAACGCCTAGGAATTTCCAGGACTGCTCTGCATTAAGATCCAAGGAAAATGAACATTTTCTATTTCATTAAAGTTCTGGATATGAGATATAAACTATACGTATATATACAAGTATAAATAGAAAATTAAGTTCCGAATCAGAAGACAGAATTCTAAATTGGAATCAGCGTGCTTGTATTCCAATAAATGTATACATAACTCAATTTGTTATGATTTGAAATTTTTTTTCAATCATTTTTGCTTTTTTCTCCTCAAAAGAATAAAATAATTGCACTAATTTTTTATACGAATAATTTGGCTATATTTGCGGGAAAAAACATATACATATGAAACTGTAAAATGCAGTAATTAATGCATTCATCTAAAGGCAGTTATTCGAATTGATGAAATAATGAAACTAAATAATAAAACGCGTGAGATGGAATTAAAGCAAAAATTGATTAATCGAGCAGTTTAAACTGACTTAATATAAAATTTAGTGGAATGTCCTGCAAATATAGTGACAATTCAACACATTGGAAATTTACAGAGAACTTTGCCTTAAAGCCAGATAAAATTAATGATCTAAAAGCTTCATATGCAAGCTCATGAATAACAAGCAGGAAAGTAACTAGCATTCTAGCGAGAAATAAGTATTATAGTTCCAAAGGGAATATAGAACTTGTGCTTTTCACAAAAGGAAATGAAAGATAGTGCGGCAATCTATATTCGCATATTTTTTTTTCCCTATCATCTTGAGTATCATATAGAAGTACACCATTAAGGCGACTAGATCCACAATTTCCGTTCATCAAGGCATGAAGCAATATTGATTTCAAAGCCAGAAGGAGTAGGTGGTTCGACTTGTTCGAGCCGAAAGTTCAATAATTGTTCAATCTTCCCTTGAGTAAGTTGCACCCTACTGTGATCGAGTGCCACAATCTACAACACATGCTACATGTTCTTCATGTTAAACTATATACTTGATGTATATAGATGAACATGTTATAGATATAACTTTTGTTCGCGTCAATTCTCATATGAGAGTGCACTATATTCGTCTCACGTTGCTGAACAAGCCGAACGAAAAAAAAAAATATAAAGCCTTGGTTTCAACATACAATTCGTAAGTTGTTTCTGTTGCCGTATACAAACTGCATATTGTATTTAGTATGGAATTTCTCATCTTGATAGAAAACCAATAATTCAATTTCAAAAATCCAATAGCAAGTCGAGTGTTTCTCTGTTGTAACTACTCTAGTGCGATTTTCTCTATTGTTTTCTTTTTTTATCATTTTACCAGTGAATGGAAAAATTCATAAAATAAAGTTACTAATGTCACAAAATTTTTGCTCGCAAATTTAGAATAGGCAGACATGTTGAATAGGATAACTGGACGAGGGTAACTTTTTTGCAAACCTTCACTTTACAAAAGTAAAAAGAGATAAGAACTATATTCATTTATTTTCAATGGAATTTTTTTTTCTATTAGTTTCTTGATTTGACGAGACTTTTTTTTGAGCTTATTCATTCAAGTGGCCTTAAATTTTATTATTAACTTAAAAAATTTTTCTTTCATATATTTCTTATTTACTTTACAAACATTAAAAATTAAATAATGAGTAAATTATTGATTCAATTATAGTTTATTTGATAGACAAGTTGGCGGTTATTTGAATCAAATAAATATTTTTTTCAGTGTATTAATTTGTGCAATAGAAAAGAATATAGCTTTTTTATTTCCGCATAGATATCAAATTATTTTCGAAAATAATAGGAGAATAATACGAGAAGTTAAAGGTTATTCAGAGACTGAAAAATTTTTTTTATTTCCTGCTTTCATTTAATTTCTATTCCACAAGTTCTCGACTATTTTTATATTCACCCTTATGTTTTTCTTGGCCTTTTCACAAATTCACATCAACTGAGAAAATAGATACATCTTCGTGTGAAAAAAATATACTTTCTTATGTGATAAGAATATAATTTTCTCTCTACTTGGAAATATTTGCAATTAACGATTTTCTCTCGATTTTCTTTTGCATTTGCTTGAAACAAATTGATTGATTGGAAAAAATTCGCTAATATATTCAAGTTTGACATATAAATTATATTGATCTCTCATCAAATTTCTAGAACTGAACGGACACAGTTCACTGATTCTATTCTATCCAAGTACATTATGAAACAATGTTATTAATAATCTATTTAACAACAGTCGATTGAAGGCAAAACGTTTTCCATAAATTGCCACCTGATCATTTAATGTGATACGATTCACTGGTGTTTAATGAAATACAAGGCAATTTCTGAAACACTTTCCATTGTCTATAAAAAATAACTTCTAGTGTGTCACAAATTTTTTTTTCATTTTACTTTGACACTTGAATTTTCATTTTAATTATTATTTTAACTATTTTAAATTTCTTGTATCGATATTTAATAAAATAAATTTTCTGATATATTTTTTTAATATTTTCTAATGTATGAGAATAATGGAACGAATAAATAATTTTTTGTCGCTTTCTTGTAGATATAATAATTTGAAATTTTATTAATATTTGATAGTGAGAAAATTGAATAAAATTATATGTGATTTATTTGTGTTACAGGAAAAAATCGAGTATGTCTTTCTAGTAATTTTCACAGTGGAATGCATGATGAAAATTATTGCTTACGGATTCGTGGCGCATCCAGGCGCTTATCTGCGCAACGGATGGAATTTGCTGGACTTTACGATAGTTGTAATCGGGTAAGTTTTACTTGAAAAGTTTTGATTTAATCCTTTCTTTTTTTTAACTCAAAAAGTTAAAAGTTTTGAGTAAATAACCCAAATAGATCTTATTAGGAACAGTAATTAATTATCTTGTTAACTAATACATAACAATACCAATATAAGAAAATTCAGAATAAATTCAATGTTTAGATTATTAATAAAATTAAATATATATTAATTAGAATATAAAATTATTTTTTATTTGAAAAATATTTTCTAAAAAAAAAAAAATATAACACTTTAAATCATTTCTTCAATTTATTAAATTTTTTTTTATTGTTTTTAATTTCGACTTGGTAATTATAATATATATGTGAAAATAATAGTTGAAGTCCACGTTTATTATCAAAGATTAAGAAAAATTAATATTTTTTCAAGCGGAATATCAAAATATTTGATGCCTAAAAATTTTTATTTCTCAAATTGTCTATAAAAAACAATTTCAAAAACTTTTTTGCAGACAAAAATTAAAAAATAATTATAATAGAAGAATATTTTTTTAAAATCGTTGATCATAAACGTGTTGAGGGACTTGAATTTTGTGTGAAAATAATTTTGAGTGCCATGTTCAGAAATTCGTATACAGTAAATTTTATTAGATCTTCCTTTGATGATATATTCTTATTACCTGACGTGCATATGTAATTGAGGCGAAGTACCTTTGTATTTTAGGAAATTGTGCCCTACTGAATAAATATGTTTATAGACCCGCATATAGAACTTAACAAGTAGATTTGAAATATGCAAATAGCTTTCCAATCAGAATTTGAACATTGAAGCGCTTCTGATTTATTCTGTAGAATTTACTCTCTAACGAGGAGATTTTGCCTTAATTAAAACATTGTATTAAAATTACCCAATCAAAATATGAAGGGGGGGAAAAAATAATGAATCACGCCTGGCGCTATGAATCAATAGAATTATATATTTTTCAGTAAAAATTAATTACAGTTGGACAATTAGATTATGAAATTTATTTTCCAGCAACAATTTGAAATATTTTTTTTTATAGTGAATTAAATTATTTTCTATTTTTATGGATATTTTTTTCTTTTTTTTATATACTAGCAAAATTACACGCACGAAATCGCGCGTAATTTTTATGGATATTTTTTTCTGTTTTTTATATATTTATTTATTAATTAATTTATTAATTAATTTATATATATTTATTAATTTATTTTCTAATTGAGACATGTCTAGGTTTTATTTTTAATAAAAGTTTTATCCCATGTACCTACTTAACCAGGCCTTGAAAAGCAAAATGAGTAAATTTTATTATAGAATATTCTGTGAAGATTGACAAGGTTGGTAAAATAGTTTATGTAGTAAAAATGCAACATATTTTACTGAGCACTATACATATATACTCTAAATGAGGAGATATGTTAGGAGAATATTTTTCTCACCCTTAAAAGCAAAAGGAAAATGACTTTGAATGCGCAGTCGCAATTTTTACCTTTAACTTCAGTCTTTTCCCTACTTTATCTCTCTGGTTTCTCTGTGAGAAGCTGGGGAGTTCTCTCATTCTTTTCCTGTACCCTTTTTTTTCTTCTTTTCATTTAAAGTCTTATATTTCCTTTTTCCATTTAAGTCGTATTTTTATTCTATTGGGATCTGTCGACCTGCGTTTTCATACCCTATTTCTCTCCTTTAAATAGATAACAGAATCGGTTTATTTTTTCATATATTATCTCATTTTGCATCAAGTTATTTTTTTTTATTTTTATTCTTTAAAATTTTAATATTTAATATTAATATTTAATATTTTTTGAAAATATGTTTTTTACAGTTCAGTAATTATTTTCA
The DNA here is from genome assembly GCA_001855655.1 of Leptopilina clavipes. NCBI lineage: Eukaryota > Metazoa > Arthropoda > Insecta > Hymenoptera > Figitidae > Leptopilina > Leptopilina clavipes. The sequence goes on from JUFY01034438.1 coordinate 19,497, forward strand.
AAGATGGCAAACCAATTTTTTTCATTCCTAATACCTATGTCAATGTAATTTAAATTCTATAAAAGAAATTGACACTGAAATATATAAGACAATGGAAATTTTTGCCAATCAAGAAATTGTGTAAAAACAACATGTTTTTAGAAGAATTTAAAACACAGTTTCTGTAAGAAATAGGAAATTTTTCTTTTTTTTTTTTTTTGATTGCGATACAAATGAAATTGTCGACCTACATTTTGTCAGGTTCCTTAGGGGGTCGTTGAAATGTTAAATGACCATCTCGCGGTTTGATCGATTACTTTGTAAGTTTATGTTTTGTACGCTTAATGAGACGCAATTTTATATAGAAAAGTTGCCATCCATTAGCGTCAATTATGTAACCTTGATTATTCTCCTCTCCTGTCTATCTCTTGCCACTCCTTAACTTTCTTTTCAATATGTTCTTTATAGACTTTATATTAAAACGTTTATATAATCCGTTATACCCTCAGCTAATTGAAACTAATTTATAGAATTTCATGATCCGAGTAATTTTTTTTCTTTTATTTTTCTCGATTAAATTCGATGAAAACTTTTATATAAGTTCTAAACCTGAAATTTGTTTCTTTTCTTTTAGAAATCTTTTTGAAAAAAAGTTTATTTTCTGAGAAAGCTTTCATTTTGTTGAGGAAAAAAAATTTTAAATTGCCAGAGAGAATTTTTTTTGTTAAAAAATTATTTTTTAAGTATCCTTTTTTTGTTGGTTGTAATATTTTTTTTTTGTATTTAAAAAAGTGGGACAATTTTTTCTTTGCTATTTAATCAATAAAAATGTGTGTTTTTTTTTTTAAATTGACATTTGTTGAACTAATTTATTAATATGGCCTTAATATATTGTTTTGCAGCAACATCAGCACGATCTTAACTTTATTTTTGAAAGAGGGCTTCGATGTCAAGGCGCTGAGGGCTTTTCGAGTGCTTCGGCCTCTGAGGCTAGTGTCAGGTGTTCCAAGTAAGTACTCCATTCAGTTCAAATAGCTTTTGATCCTGTACCTACTTTATTCAGTAAAATGTAAGCGATTCCATCAAGTCGGCTTTAACAGCTTTTGAATTTCCCAAGAATCTGTTATTAGAACTATCATATTTTTCCGATAAAGATTTTCTAGCTGCGAAATTATTATCATCAGTTTGAAAAATTTCGAAAATCATAATATGAATTTTCTTTTTGTCTTCCAATTCGATTGATTTTTAATAATTCGGTATATTGAATTTTTAAAATTTTGAAATTACAATTTTTGTAATCATTTCTCAACACTTTCAAACTGTTTCAAGTATATCCAATTTCCATTCAAAATCTGATTTATTTTTATCAAAATTCTACCTTGGATCTTATTTTGAATTCCAGAAAAATGATTTTAGATTTGTAATGAGTAATCTTAAGTATTTTTTTTTAAATTCCATGTTTAAATAAAAACATGACACAAAAATGCAAATTCTTCCTAATTTTATGAGATGAGAAATGTGTCTGAAATAAATTTAATTTTATTGAGCGGTAAAAATACTTCTATCATCAAACGTTTGACTTTTCGAATAGCAAGCTAGTCTAAAATACTTCAAGCCTACATATACTCAAGTTTATGTCTATCATTTCAACAACGAAAGCATTGCAACAAAACGAGAGTGGTGATTCGAAGGAAATAGCTAACATGATTCTTTGTCTTGAAGCATTTCCTGCATTCGGCATTTGCACATATTGTATGCGCGTTAATAATAAAATCGAAAATTCCCAAGAATGCGAAAATAGCCACTTCTAATATGCTTTCTGAAATTGGTTTCTCAAATATTTAACATGTTAAAATTAAATATTGAAAATATCCATTTACCAGTGATGGAAATTCCTTAGCAAATTAATGTAAAATTGAAATTTTCAATCCTGCGGATTTTTTTTATTCATTATTATTTACAATATTATTAATGAATATTTCGTTTTATTTTTTCCAGGTCTTCAGGTCGTCTTGAATTCTATTCTAAGGGCCATGGTACCTCTACTGCACATTGCCCTTTTGGTTCTTTTTGTCATAATTATTTACGCAATTATAGGATTGGAACTTTTCTCAGGAGAAATGCACAAGACTTGTAGAATAAATGGAACTGGTAATTATGCATACATTTTTTGTTTTGTTTTGTCAAAATCTTGATAGTAAAGAAACAAACAATTTGGTATTTTTATATTTTATTAAATTTCAACAACTGTAGTTATAAAAAAATGCAATTTTCTTCGATTTGATAATAACAATTTATTAATTATTTCATGAATTGGAAAATTATGGGGATTTTTTTTTTTTATAGAGTGTGAGCGAAGAAATGAAAAATTTGTATATCTGACATTATAGAAAACGATTTCGTATGTAGAATGTGATAACTACAGCATGTTGTGAATTTTATGTAAAGCAATAAGGATCGTAAAATTGTATTGAGGTAATATTGACAATAGACATATAAAGTATGAGAAACAGTTAAATGTATCGTGTGCAAGTGTAGAGAATTTTTCTCTTCTACATTTGCATGCGATTCATGCAAATCAAATCCAAGATTATTCAATAGAAAAATTAGATTTAAAACTTTTACAAATATTTGTTTTGTTTTAAAATGTGTCAAATCTAAAATTTATATAATTCCATTCTCTTCTTTCAATTTTTTTTTTTTCATAAAAGTTTTTACTTGGAAAATGTAAAATGATTTATTTATCTTTTAGTGGGAAGAACCTTTTATCCTTCAAAGCTTTTGTTTAAAACCTCCACTTTATGCCAACTGAGAACTGAAAGTTCAACTACTAAGCTTTTTCTTCATATTTTTCTACATTAAAAAACCATTATACTTTCTGTTGAATTTTTAATTAGAAAAATTGTGTATATTTTATTTATTCTAGAAATTAAAGAAAAGAGAATTAAAAAATTATTTTATGTATAATTAATAACAATTATAATTTTTTTAAATTAGCCTCATGTTTTGGTATTTTTTTGCTTTCAGATGAAGAAATGGATGAACCGCATCCATGTGGAAAAGGAGGTTTTCAATGTGAAAATATTGGTGATAATTATTATTGCAGCGATAAATTTTGGGAGGGTCCAAATCATGGAATCACCAACTTTGATAATTTCGGTTTGGCCATGTTGACGGTTTTTCAGTGTATCACCCTCGAGGGATGGACCGACGTGCTTTACGCAGTAAGATTTATATTTAATTATTTTCCAATAATTTTATCAAAAACCCAAATCGAAAACAATTAACAAGTTTATATTTGTATGTGTCGAATTTTCTCCAATGCTTTTTAATTTTTACTGGTTTAAAATTAGGAAAATTTTTTTAATTGAAATAAAATGAGAAAAATGTTTTTTTTTGTTTTCTGTTTAGATTCAAGATGCAATGGGAAGTGAGTGGCAGTGGATTTACTTCATTTCTATGGTTATACTTGGAGCGTTTTTTGTCATGAATCTAATTCTCGGAGTGTTGTCTGGGTAAGTTTCTTTTTTTTGTTTTAATGTTGAAAAATTTGAGAAATAGTTTAGAATTTTGCGAACATATTAAGAATATTCTGGATAATTGTATAATAGAAGAAAGTACTTAGTACGTTATCTATAATCTTTCTATCTATATCCTAAAATATTCATATTAGAGGTGCTTAAGAATTGATCAAGGAATGTAGATAATTTTGATAGCACTTTGAAATGTGCTTTGTAAGATTTTAGTTACCATCAAACCACAAACAAAGACTTCATTGTTTATATATGAAATTCCCCTTATTAGACAAGAATGGAATTTCTGTTTCCGGCATTCATGTCTTTGAATATACAATATTACAAAACGGATAATAACTAATTCATTTGGCAGAAAATGCATATTTACTAACAATAAAATTATTATTATTCAATTATATTGAGATTTTTTGAATTTAATTATTCGCTAAATAAAATAATTTTTTTCTATTTAAACGTGTAAAAGAAGGTGTTTTATTTTCTATAATGAAAACTATAATATTAATTACTCGGGCATTTTCTTGATTGTAAAGGTTCTTTGGTTTGAAGATTAAAAATACGGTAAGTGAAGAGTAATGAATTGTTTTATTATTAATTGAAAATATTGTTTGATTTATGAACAGAGAGTTTTCCAAGGAGAGAGAAAAGGCAAAAGCTCGAGGTGATTTTCATAAGCTAAGGGAAAAACAACAGATAGAGGACGATCTCCGGGGGTATCTGGATTGGATAACACAGGCAGAGGATATCGAACCGGAAGCCGATGAGCCTCAGATGCAGGATGGAAAATGTAAGTGATGCTTTAAAACGAAACAACTCAATAAGAATGAAATTTCCTTGACACAAGAAATTCTGGTATCACTCTGATGCGTAAAAAGATTTCAATAGATTTCAACGTGACATTCGATCATTGGCTACCTTTAGAGCTAACTTTTACATATTGACAGTTTGAATTTACAATTTTTTTATTTTTTAAATTTTAATTTGCAAAGTAAAGAAAAATTCTTAAAGATATTTAGAAAAATATTTCCAATATTTTTAAAATCAATTAAATATTTAATTACGTTTAATTAATATTTAGCAAAGCAACAAAATGAAATGGAGAGTACAGATCAACTCGAGGGCGAGGAAGATGGCGTTCAACAAGAATCATTGTGGAAACGAAAGAAACGAGACTTGGAAAGGTAAAGAGAAAATAATTAAGAAGGAAAATTTTCGTAAGATTAGACAGCGTTTGTCTCAATTTTCTAGAGAGTTTCTTTTTTATTTCAAGGTGTTGTAAATTAAACTAGGTTTCAATTTGAACGTAAGATGTTTGAGAAAATAAGGAAAGAAATTTTAATGAAATGTTTATTTCGAATTTAACTTTGCACTTATTTTTTTTTTTTTATTACTAAAACTATTTTTAAATACTATTTTAAATATCTTTTTATATTATCAAGTTTGCTGACACTTTTTCAATGAGAATTCATTAAAAGTATATAGAAAAAAACTTAAGTGGAAAATGACTTTTTAGGTCAGACAAATCTTATATCTTTTATAAAAGTTTCAGATAGATACATAGAAATTTATAAATTGAAACAAATTTTAGTTTCAGTGTCGATTAAAAGTTTAAAACGTTACTTTTGAAAGTTAAATAATTTTAAGTACTTTTTAATATAATTTATGGTCTATTATTATTTTCAGAGCGAACAGGCGCATGAGAAGAGCCTGTAGGAAGGCTGTGAAGTCTCAAGTTTTCTACTGGTTAATTATAATTTTAGTATTTTTAAATACCGGAGTCTTAGCGACTGAGCATTATCATCAACCTGATTGGCTAGATGAATTTCAAGGTTCGAACCCGTAAAAATGTTTTTAAATTTCTACTTTAACAGTTTACTTAAAAAATATTTTTTAATTCTTTTTTTTTCAATTTTATTTTCTATTGGCTTCTTTTAATATTTATCCAGTGCACTCTAATATTAAGAATTAAATTTTTATTTCAATTTATAATTAATATGTTTTTTTACAGAAATTACAAACATATTCTTCATCGCTCTTTTTTCTATGGAAATGATGTTAAAGATTTATAGTTTAGGCTTTCAGGTACGTGACAACAATTAAAAATAATAATACCTATTACAATTTTAAATTTAAATAAAATGAATAAAATTTGATATTTTTATGTTTAGGGTTATTTTGTATCACTGTTCAATCGATTCGATTGCTTTGTGGTTATCGGGTCCATTAGCGAAATGATACTGACGAGAACACATGTGATGCCACCACTTGGAGTTTCCGTACTTCGTTGTGTTCGGTTACTCAGGGTGTTCAAGGTCACAAAGTAAGTTGAAAGTTTCATATTAATTTTGAAAATTTTCAAAGTTTGGAATTCTATTTTCCATCTTGATGGAATTTCAAGCATATTTTTATAACGCTAACATTTTAATATATGTCTTGAAATGGCGTTAAAATGATAAAATGCTATTTTTCAATGTTCCATAATATTTTTCTGTTTCTAATCCGTTTCAGATATTGGAGATCTCTTTCAAATTTAGTAGCATCTTTGTTAAATTCGATACAATCGATCGCATCTCTATTGCTTCTTCTCTTCTTATTTATTGTTATTTTCGCTTTACTAGGGATGCAGGTACGTAACTGAATATTTTTATTGATACTTTTTATAAATTATAAATATTTCCAAGATCAAATTTCACAAAAAAATTTAAAAAATAAAAATTTATCTCATAGTAATAATTTCTCATTCTAAAAAAGATTCTTTTGTTGAAAATGCTCCATTTGTTGTTTTAGAAAATATACAAAATATTTGACTATTTTTATTATTTTTGATACAAAGTTAAAAACAAAGGAATATAAATAATTGCGTTATTCATTTTTAAATAAAAATTTGTTTAATAATGAAAACATAACATATTTGTAACAGGTATTTGGAGGGAAATTTAATTTTAATGATATGGATGACAAACCTCGTCAAAATTTTGATTGCTTCTGGCAAAGTCTTCTAACAGTATTTCAGGTATTTCTTTAATAATATTTAAAAATTTTATTTTAAAACGAAAATAGTTTTCATTTTTCGGCAAAAAGCATATAATAATTAAAAATATGTACAAAAAAAAATTTGTTTCAGATTTTAACCGGTGAAGATTGGAATACTGTTATGTACACGGGAATTTTAGCTTATGGTGGAGTTGCCAGTTCCGGTGTAATTGCATGCGCGTACTTCATTATTCTCTTCATCTGCGGTAATTGTATCCTTTAAAAAAAAAAATTTTTTTGCAAATCTACTATTGACCATTTTTTCCTGAAATAATTTAATTTCATCTTTTTTAATTTTGCACATTAATAAATTTTGTTTTTAAATTAGATTTTTTTAATTAAAGTAAAATTTTAATATTAATAAACGTAAAATTGCTTTCGTTTATAGCTTAAATATTCAAAAAAAAGTAATAATTAATATTTCTTTTGTGAACAATTGAAATTTGTTGAATGAAAGTAATATCTATAAAAAGTTTAAATTCAGGATGAAACTCGCGAGTAAAATTGAAAAAAAAGTGCATTGTTAATTTTTTATTCTGTATTTAATTGCCAGTATTTTTTCATCGCAGATTATAATTCTAATGAGTGTTCTAGTTTTGCATTTTCATAAAAAAATGTTTTTCCCTGTTTCCATGTATGTACATTCAAATGACGACTATCGTATTTACGAGAGAGAGAAAGAGAGAGCGAGATAAGTAACTCAAGCTGAATAGCATTGTATTTTTATTGATATACATATAACTACTAGGTAGGTCACACGTGTATAGGATTCGTGTGAATTTAATGTGTTGTTGGATGCGACGCTATATAAATGACATTTGAGGCTCTTATGAATTAATTAGAAATTCCTCATTATTCAATTTTCAGATGTCTTCTTCTTAATCTTTCTTCCACTATATTCAATTCCCAGTTTTTTCTATTTCTATTAATTTCCATAATTATTAATTTTGTTCCTTCCTCTTTTCCCCCACTGCCTGTATTTTTATTTTAATATTTTCTGAAAATTTTTCTCTCGAGTGACCACAGGTCAATGTTTTGACTCGCTGTCCTTTATTTTTCAGAGATATTTCTTTTTATTTATTTATTTTTATATATACTTTATATATATAATATATATAGGCTATTATTGCCTTTTCATGAGACCTCCGTCCCATGCAAACTTGAGAGTTTGTCTCTCTTTGTGTTTCATTGAAGGTTATCCTTTCATTGAAGGTTATTCCTTCCTAATCAATTTTTAAATAACATTAAATTTTTCTTAATTTGTCCTCCGACAATTTCTCATATTTTAATTTAATTTTTTAAACGTAGTAATGAGAAATTTATAAACGAATTTTAAACAATTTAAAGTTTAAACCTAATTGAAATAACTAACTCAAAACATATATACATTTTTGTATTTAACAAATTTAGTAATTTATTTTTAAATATTAAATTTTTACTAATTATTTTTGCTTATTTTTGCAGTGACATTTTACAGTTTTATTTTTACAAGTTTTCCTTAATTCACAAAATCAGATATACTTCTCAATGTTTTCTTGGCCATTGCGGTGGACAATCTGGCGGATGCTGAATCCTTAACAGCAATCGAGAAAGAGGCTGAGGAAGAGGTGAGTTTCTCTTGAATTTTTTAATACATGGAGATCAATCAATTATCTATACCTAGAACTCAGTCCCGAGTGGTCAATAAATTTTTTTCATCTTCACTTTTTGTTTGTTTTGTTTGTAATTTTATGTGAACGGAAATATTCATTTCTGTTCATTTGCACTTCGTCCTTCATTATGTTTCCTGAAAAACATTGTTTTTTTTGACATGTGTTCATAATTGAATTACTTTTCGTAGAAATAGAACGTGTTGACATATTTTTAAAATAAAAATGATCCAATTTCGTTGAATAGCAAAAGAAGGAAATCGTGGAGAAAAATATATTTTATCGACTTTTACATGTCGATATAGAGATATTTTTTAATCAAAAAAGATAGAGATAATTTTAAAATTTTATTCTTTATTCATTAGGGAATTAAATGAAAAACAAAGAAATACATTTTTTTTTACAATAAAAGTGGTCGGAAAATTAGGTCATTTACGTGACTTTTAATAATGGAACATTCCCTTTAATCTTTACACTGGGAGTTCGATAATAGGGTCATGGTGTGCTTGATACATTGCAGTCCAAGAGGAATTTGAAAAGTTGATAAAAAAAAACTATAATAGTTACAAAAGTTTTTATAAATATATTTTTTAATTATTTAGTTGAATATTGATTTTTATAATAAAAATAATAGTAAATAGAGTTATAAATATTATAATTCATGCTCCTTTAATGCTTTTATATAGATTTTATGAAAAAAAAAAATTGAAATTTGAGAATATTTCTAATTGAAAATATTGTCTTCTTTTATCAAAAAGGCAGAGAAACATAAATCTCGTAGTCCATCACCAGAGCATGATGAAATTAGTGGCGATCCAGGTGATGATGGAGGTGATATTACCGAAGGTGAAGATGATGGCGGAGAAACGAGTCTTGAACAAGATCCTAATGAAACCATGGACGATTATGAGGCGGCTTTAGATACTGAAAAGTGAGTAAACTAAATGTGAAAATTTAAATTTTAAATTATAAAATTTATTTTTTTTATAAATTTTATAATTAAATCAGTAAATTAATCTTTCAGTCTCAGATAAATTTGAAATATAATGAATAATGTAATCATAAATTAATAAAATAAATGTTAAAATTTTTTTAAAAACAAATGTAATTAATATTAAACAAAATTTTAATTTCTTCTAATCTAAAGAATTAATTAACACGAAACTGAAAAAAAATGTGTGATTAAAAATATTATTTTTAGTTCTGAGAAGGGAGATGACATGAATAGCAGAGGCAAAGTTCGTTTAAACATTGACTCTGACGAGGAAGATCTTGATGCCGAAGATGAAGAAGATGATCAAACCGAAATGCATGGTAAGAGCCAATTTTTTATCTTTAATTTCTATAATGAACAGAAATGTTTCTCCAATCATTATTTCATTAAATAAGTCTTATTTTATGAATAGATCAGTTAATTGAGAATACTTATTAATACTACTAATTTAATTAAAATACGTAGGTAATTGAAATAATCTTCGATTATTGAAAATGATAAATATTGAAAAAAATTTCCATATGATTCGCTAATAGATTTATTCATTTATCGACGGATTTAATTAATTAATTATTAATAAACTATGAATTATTTAAATTTCCGTTAACACATTCATGATTTTTTACTTCTATGTCGATGTTAATTTTCTTTTTTTTTAACTTAATTGGAAATTTCACAATTCTAATTATATACTTTATTTTATTAGTTTCATTCATCGATAGTAATTGATCATTTCCTTTATTTCGAATGATTGATCTCAGATTTTGCCAATGATAATGAAACATTTATTATTGAGAAGAGTTAAAAGTAATGAGAGCGAATGTTGAACTTTGAAAATGAATTGTTGATGGTTCCATATTTGAATTTCGTTTTCCTATACGAATATAATATATGCTGGAAGCTGAATTTCTTCGTTGATGTGCACACAAAATGTACCTCATACTACACAGGTTAAATCGATCTCGACGTTAATTAAGAATCGCAGCTGAAGCGTGAGTAGGTGACCGCACCCTGCACGGTCCGTAATGTTAATGAAGAATCATTCTTGAAAAAATACAAACAACCAGTATTAATCAAATATTCTCTTTCTAATTGTGTATATACTATATACATAAAATTATCGACAAGCACTTTATGAAAATGTCAATAAATCTTTTTCAAAGTCGGGAAATTCATTTAGCTCCCGGAAACACAGCAATACTTTAGGATATTACTGTAAAGCGAGTGATATTGACTGAGAGATCTACTCAAACGTTAATAAAGTTCCACCAAGAAAAAATAAAATTCTATTTTTTCTAGATGGAATCGATGGAGAAGTGTCTGCGAGGCCAAGACGAATGTCTGAATTTAACATGGCAACGAAAACACAACCAATTCCTCCCGGTACTGCGTTTTTCATTTTCTCACAAAAAAGCAGGTAAATTGTTTAATTGACTTTTTTTCAAAAAATTGTTTGTCTTAAATGAAGTTACAAAAAATGGAATTATTAAACGAAAATAAGTCACACGTGTATAATTAAATGAAAATAAAAATAAGAAAAATCGTTTCAGATTCCGAATCTTCTGTCATTGGGTTTGCAATCACAGTTATTTTGGTAATATAATTTTGGTCTGCATTATGATTTCGTCAGCGATGCTGGCTGCCGAGGACCCTTTGAAATCAACGTCACCAAGAAATTTGGTTCTCAATTATTTTGATTACTTCTTCACCAGCGTGTTCACAATTGAAATTTGCTTGAAAATGATTTCCTATGGAGCTTTCATACATGACGGTGCTTTCTGCAGATCGGCCTTCAATCTTCTCGATCTTCTCGTCGTTTGTGTATCTCTTATTTCCATTGTTTACAGGTAATACTCTTAATTATTGTTAATTTATTTTTTCTATAATGATGATATTAAATAATGAATTCATAATATTTTTTATAAAACACAGTACTTTGATTATTCGTTAATTTTACCTAATTTTAATGAGAAAGTAACATTAGTAATTATTTTTCTCAGTTCCGGGGCGATATCATTTGTGAAAATCTTGAGGGTACTACGAGTTTTGAGGCCATTACGAGCAATCAATCGTGCCAAAGGCTTGAAGGTATTTATCTTTTCTTTTTCTTTTCGAAATCTTCAACTTTATACAAACTTGACAAAATTCAAACTTCTAGAAGAGCACAAAAAAAAACCTCCGAAACGAATTTAGGTCATGACATCAATTTCTTTTCATTTTACTTTCTACTTTTGATATTAAATTATTAATTCACGAAAGGACAAAATTTTCAAAACTATTTTTCACTCATTTAGAATTCAAGATGTTCTCAAAAACTTTCAGTTGATTTTAAAAAGAGATGATACATTTTTATTGCCATTAAGTGCCAATCAAGTTTTATCTCCCCTAAAAAGATTGAGGAATTGTACAAAAATCCCGATAAGTAGGATAAAATGATACCTTTTCTTATTATTATGATGAAAAAAAAATTAAATTTTAAAGCAAAAAAAAATTCAACACAAAAAAATTATTTTTTATTTTTAAAAGAATCATTTAAATTTATAATGAGGAAATTTAGAAAAAGTTGAACAAATCAAAGTAAAAAATGATGAATTAAATCAGAGAAAAAAAAGCAGAACTGGTCTTTTTGGAAAAAATAACAAATTGGAAAATCTGTATTTTAAAAATAATTAATGTTGAAACCTAGCACGTAGTTCAGTGCGTCATCGTAGCGGTAAAGACTATCGGAAATATAGTCCTCGTCACCAGCCTCCTGCAGTTCGTGTTCGCCGTCATTGGCGTTCAGCTCTTTAAGGTAGGATTCCAGGTCCTTTATCGGACCTGACTTCCTTGGACTTTTAATAGTTCATTAGAGTGTCGTATTTTTCCCCTTCCACCCAATACTTTATATAAAAAAAAACCAAAAGTGTTTCTCTTTTTTTTCCAATTTTTACGTTGCCGACAATAAACGACCGTCATTTTCATAATGCAATACTACCAATAATCACTGTAAATCATCACCCACTACAAAAAAAGCCATCTCTGATTGCTCAACACTTTGATATTTATTCAAAATTTTAAATTCAATGTTTTTAGATTTATTTTCTAATTACATTCTTTTTTACAATTATTAAATTCAATCTACGAGTCAATTTGTTTTTGTTTCTGAAAATTATCAGCTAATTTATAGTTTAAATTTTTACATCAAATTTGAGTATTTCGATAAATTTGTTTTTTTTTAAATTCTAATCTCACTGATAATTTAATTTGAAAACTTTTGGTTGGAAATGTTACTAAAAATACGTTTTAGCTTTTTACTAATTTTGATTATTCCCATGTCTAATTTGGTTTTGAGTTTGTCATTATTTTTTCAATAATAATGTAAACGAGTCATGTTAGGAATGAAAAAAAAATTAAATAAATATCAAAAAGCTTGAGCGCCATGACGGCTTTGTTTTTTGTTGTCAATGCACCTTTGGGTTACCCTTTTTTTTTCTTTGTCGAAAGCTGTTTTGCGAATGGGTTTCTTGTCTTGTCCCTCTCCCTGACCATTAAAACACAATTAATATTTCCACTAATTTCAAAGTTTTTCTCTCATATATCCTTTTTTTCGATTTTTTATCATGTGTCTCGCACAAATTTTATTATTCTTACAAATAACTCACAATAGACGCCAATATTGTATTTGTCCAAAAATACTAACATGCACTTTAAAATTTTTCATGTATAATACAAAAAAAATTGTCTGTCCACAATTTATAAACATTGCTTTAATACTGTAATTTAAATTAATTAAATTTTTCCCCTACTTGTGAGAAAAATGACATAATTTTCATATTAGTTAGGAAAAATTTAATTGAATCTGAAAATTTTTAAGTAATTATAAATTTTTTTTTCTTTTTAATAATTAACACTTAATTTCAAGGTAGTCTATTCTTTTAAAGTTAATTAATTTATCAAATTTATTGTAAATTTTGAAGATTACAATCTTTAATGAAAACTGGGTCAATTAAAATTAATGATTGAACGAATGAAATGAATTATTATTTCGAGAGTGATTGGAGGAGAGGAGACAGAAAACCAATTCGCAGTAAAATAAGTCGAAATTAATCTCTGAAATGGACGGATAGAATAGGGATTTGAGAAAATTGTTTATTATAAATCAGAAGATTATTTAATATAAATACACAATTTATTTATTACTGTTCAATTTTGAATAAATAATGATTCATATATATGTATATATTAATATTTATCCCCTTGGAGTGGAAAAGAAATTGTATTTCATTCAAATAATCAGTTACTTGACAATCATTGAATTTTTATTTGTACCAAATAATTTTTATTTTCAATTAAAAATTCATTTTCAATAAATGAATATATAAATGAATAAATGAATTATTATTATTATTATTATTATTATTATTTTCAAATTTTTAATTCATATTTTCAATTCAAAAAAGAAAATTTGAATGTAATAATTTCTGTATTTAAAATAATATTCATTTAATTGGTATGTCAAATATTAAATGTTTGATGTAAATAAATATTTATGATTAATCAAGTATCGATTTATTTTAATGAAATATTTATATATATTTTTTTTCAGTGTATTTATAGAGAAAAAAAAGGGGAAAAAACAATTGATTTTCTTTCATTACAATAATTGTAGATTGTTTTACGCTTGGAAGTAACAACTTGAAAGTACTTTAAACGTCACAACTCTGTTTTTCTCTGAAACAATCACACATCCCTTTTGTCACCCACATTCTCTTTGTTTCAACCACCTAGCCTGTCGCGTGTGAATGAGCTGAGAAACAAAACAAGGCTTCGTGATTGAGGCTCCTCTTCGTAGAAGGATGCCATCAGATTGCATGCTTTGCCAGCTGAGCGTTACAGTGGTGTGCTGCTATTAACAAGAGACTATTTGACTATTACCAACTATCTCTATTATAGTCCCATTATTCACTTTTAAAAGAGTATAGTGCGAAACGAAATTCAAAAATCATCTCTCTGTCCAAAAATCTCTTCCAGTAATCGACAATAATTAACTCAACGAATTTCATCTATTTTTAGCAGAAAAGGAAATTTTTTAAAACATTTCTTTATAAATCGAAAAGGAGGAGGAGGTAATTAATTAAAGAAAAAGAAAAATATTATTAAATGGGGGTTTTTTTTTATATTTTACAATAATTAAAATTTATTTTTGAAGAATTAATTTTTTTTAAAAGTGCGGAAAGAAAAATCGCTTTTCAATACAAGAATCTCATTCGCAGACTCTTTTAAATTCACAATATATTATATCATATTTTTTTCCCGGTAATTTTTACAAATAATTTATTTTCATTGTCCGATTTTATTTTAAGACCACAGATTTTTAAACAATGTCGTATTTGTTCAGTACAAAAAACCAGTTCAGGAAAATTTAATTACCCTGATAAAATGGTCCAGTGTTTATTATTGGTACCAGACGAAACTTTTAAAACTCGCAGAAAGTTTTAAAATTATTTTATCGTTAATTTATATTAAAAGGAGAAAAAAAATAATAGGCATAAAGTAATAAGCGAAATTGAAAAAAAAGTTTGCATAAAACTCAATAATGAATTAAAAAGAGAAAAAAAGAATTGAAATATTATATTTATATGGCAAACTATATGAATATTATATTAAAGTATATATTGTTTTGAAGGAAGAAAACGATTATTTATTTTGTTTGCTTCTTTTGATATATTATAGGGTCATAATAATCATTTTTGGTGATTACTAATATTATTCATAGTCGTGTTTTAGTTGAAATCAATGGTGTTCCTAGTTAAGTGGTGTCTTAGTTAGAGTTTTATGCTCATAGAACGAAAATGATAATTTTATATATATAGTTTTTAAGTCGTCGTTAGTTAGCAATTAGAGTGTTGTTTTTAGAAAAAAACACATGCAGATACACTATGTAAACGTTTTAACAAAATATCGTTTAGATAAACGTATTTTAATTATATAAGTTTCCCTTGTATAAACTAATTTTTTTTCTACCTCAAAATTTTATATAAAAGGGGAATTTTTAAAGTACATATCGATTTTAACTATATAAAAATAGCTTTTTAAATAAAAAATAGCTTTTTGCTAACGAGTAAAAAAAATTAATTTAAATATTACATTTTTAAAAACAATTTTTATTAGAATTTTAAATATTAGAAATAATAATTTAATATTTAACAGTAGACAATCCATAATCGATTAAATATTTCTTATACTTTTTTCTGGGAATTGTTTTTTGAAATTTGTCACTCAAGGAATTGTTTTTCAAAAAAAAAAAAAAAAAAAAA
>JUFY01034438.1:35003-73404 GCA_001855655.1 Leptopilina clavipes
AAAAAAAAAAAGGAAAATATAATCCAATAAGAAACTGACAAACAAACTGAAGAAATTCTTGGAAAAATTCACGAAACTATTGCGAATACAATCGGAAATGGACTTTTAATGTTTTTGAAATGAAATTTTAAAATTCGGAACCCTTTAGGTGCATTGAAATGAAAAGAAAGAAAATAAAAGGTTACAGTGTACTGATGGGTTGGATGGATGGCGAGGGCTTGGTTCTTAAATCTCGAGACGAAAAACAAAAGTAAAAAAAGAAAAAACTAGAAATAAATAAATTAAAGTGTAAAATCAAGGGTAAAACTTTTTACTAGTTAAAGAAAGACGAACTCAAGAATACGGAGGAAACTAGATAAAGGAGTTCAAACTGCAGAAATATATTGTCCAACTTTCTCTTAAGTGTACCTCAAGATCCAGTAATAACTCATTCCCTAAGAGAATCTATAGAAATTTTCTTTGGAAATATCAGACACTTTTTAATAATAGAAATAGCTTTTCTTTACAGAAAAAGAATTCCAATAATTTTCTTATTTTTAAATTTTGATCTTTTCGTACTCATTTTGGAAAAATATCTTTATAACAATTCTTTGAAATGATTTTATCTTAATTTTTTTTTTTTGCTCTGTTTTGAGAATCTCTCGAGAAATTGTGAGTTGTTTAAATTCAATTTGCTCCTGACTTTTATTAAAAAATAAATACTAGAAAATTTCAGGTGCATTAAAAAAAAAAATTTATTTGCTTCAAATAATGGATTACTTGTGTATTATCAAATAAATATTTATTTGTATGAAATGAACTTTGTTTGAGTCAACTAAATTTGATTCAAATACAAAAATTATTTACAGTTTATTTTGATTTAAATAAAAATTATTTGGTGCAAGTAAATATTTATTTTATAGTAGACAATTATAATATTATATAATAATATAGTATAATATTATAATAATTTTATAATAATATTATAATAATATTATTATAATATTATAATAATAAAAAAATAGATAATAGTTATTTGAATCAAATACAATTTTTCTCAGTAAGGAATTCATTGATAAATTTCCAAATTTTAAGATTTTTCAGTTTAAAATTCTAGAATTGATAAAATTTTCTCTAGTTAGATTGTTTTTTTCTTAAAATGAGAATTTAAACATAATGGACAGTGATAATTGTCTATAATAAAAATTTAAATGCTTAGAACAAATTTGATTCAATTCTCTGGTATTCGAAAAAAAGTGTCATGATTTTCTTCGGAAAATATAAATATGAATTCTCCAATTGTTTCCAGAAAATTCTTAACAAGTCAGTCCTTAAACTACTCAGACCCCTGTAGGAATGGAAGAGTGCCCTTTAATTAATGCTATGCTGTTTTTTCTTTTTCTTTTTTTTTTTTGTTTTGTTTATATTTCTCTTATCGACCCGTGTGCACCCTGCTCTGCTCGTTCGCCCTGCTCACCTGCCCTGACCTGAACTACGTGAAGTACGTAGTCAAGTGTGTGATTGTCGCCATTAAAACGATTGGCAACATTATGTTGGTCACCTATCTCCTACAGTTCATGTTTGCTGTTATCGGGGTACAGCTGTTCAAGGTAAAGGTCCAGTTAGATGATGCTGATATTCTATTCTTACTTATCTGAAAAAAAAAGAAAAAAAAAAAATTTCATCCAAGGATCGAAAATGAAAAAATGTTCAAGTTTGCCTCTCCTTTTGAAAATTTATTTTAAACAATTAGCTTCAAATTAGTAATTTTATTATTAATTGTAATTAACTAATTTTTATTGTTACATTTCCATTTAGAAATTGAAATTTAATAAATTTAAATAAAAAAATAATTTTTATTAAAAAATAAAAATTATTGATAAAAATCACACCCAGAGAAATGTTTTATTTGAATCAAATATAATTTATTTGAATTAATTTTTAAATAAAAGTATATTTGTCTCAGAATTTTGTAAAAATTAAATTTTTCTCCCACCAGTTTATTATTAATTTGTTTATTAATCAAAATTAAATTTAATTCTTCGTTAATTAATATCGGTGAATGTTTCAAAAATAATTGATCGTAAATTTTGATAGTCATAATTATCAAATTCAAAGAATGTCAATCAAATTATTTGAAAAAAGACGGTTTAAAATAATACTTTCGGATAAGTGACACTCATGATCTTTTTCAATTTTGATCCACATTTATACATAATGTATATATATTTATATATAAATAGTATATATATTTATATATAAATTTTTTATGTTTTTTTTGTTTTTGTTTTTTTGTTATTAATTCTTGAAAAATCGGTAAAAGCGGAAACATGCACGTTGACATGACTAAATTTATGATTACATATAGCGCACGAGTTGTCTCCGAAGTTTTAGAGAATTTATCATTATATAAGTGGATTCATAATTATTCGTAGTATTATGTAGCAGGATATTCTTGGAAAAAAAAAAAAGAAAACTCTACTGATTATAAATGACAAGTATTCTTTCTGCATTTTCATTGTTAGTTTTGTATATTATATATATACAGTATACTTTAATAAACTTGAGAAAAGTTGGAAAAAATATTTTTTCAAAAGATTTTTTTTTGTTCTTATGAGCTTATTAACTTTAAAGTTTACAAGTAATTTTATACACGAAGTTTATGTTCAAGTTTGAAGTGACTTGGCGGAAAAAAATTGCTTATGTTGGAGGATTAACTTGTAAACTAGGGACGTTTATTAATTGCCTTTTTATCATAATTAATGTCCAGTTGAAAAAAAACTTGAAGAATTATTCAATTTTCAACTCTTTTGAATTTATACATAATTTTATTATTTCGGTACTTTTGGAATTTTTATGATTTTTTTTTGTTTGTTATTTTATTACTCTAGTATGGTTTAATATAAAAATATGTGACAACTACTTTTCTCTAGATTATTTAAGTGATGTTAATCAATATTTTCATCGATGATGTTAATTTGTATGGTTTTTATTTTCAAAAAGACATTATTTAAAGAATAAATATTTTTGCAATGAAGCAATTTTAAATATCTTGCATGTTTTTCTTGAACTAATTTTTTTTTTTTTTATTTATGGGTATGAAAACTTCGGAGTCATCTCAAAGAACAGCTCACTTCCGCCCTACATCCTATTGTAATTTTCGTCTTTATCCTGTGTGTGCTTTTCCTTAATTTTAGTGTTATAAATCAAGACATTGCATTTTCCAACAAACAAATATCAGAGTGCTTCCTGCTTTAAATTGTAATTGTTACCATTTTGAAAAAATCCTTTTCATTTACATTTTCATTGTCAATTTCCATTTTTTTTTTTTTTATTAATTTTTCCTTTTTTTGGCTAAACTTTTTTATTTCGAATTTTTTCGTTCTTTTGTTCAATTTATTCGAAATAAAAGAAGAATTTCTTCAAATTGGATTTTAATTTTTTATTTTATTTTGGTATGCATAAGAATAGAAGTAAATTTTTACTAATGAAATTGTGTTTTTAAGTAAATTGAAATATTGATTATAGTTTGGTAAAAATTATCAGAAATAGACATTTTTTTCGTTTTCAATTTTCATTTTCAATGGAAGCACTCTATTCAATGACACTACAATTACAGAAATTGTAATCTACTTGTCTGTATGAATATATATATGTATGTATATATTAACACGTTCATTAAAAATTAACATTTTTTTTCTTCGCGATTTTTATTATGTATTAAAGAAACAATACACAAAATTAAGCAAATTATTTTTCCATAAAACAATATAATTACTTGGAAATGTAATTTAAATATCTTTCCAATAATTAAAATAATGTTAATTCTTAAAAAGGACAAATTTAAATGTAATCGCTCAAATCCTTTAATTCAAAGTTTTTTGAAAATTTCGAACCCAATGAAAAATTACTTTTTTTGCATTATTCAAAAAATTTCTATCTACTAATATTTAAAATTGTTTGAAATTGACTGCTTCGTCTGACGGAAGACTGACTTATACTACTGAGACGAGGATTTCAATATATTTCAATAAATTAATAATTTTTAATAATTTAATAATTTTTAATAATTTAATAATTTTTTAATAATTTTAATAATTATTATTTCAATAATTCAATAAATCAGCATTATTGTTTGATTCAATGGAATAAGAAATTTAATAAAAATATTATCCGCTGAATTTTGATCATTAGTTTATTTTAATTTATTAATTCATATTTTCATATGATAAAATAATTTTTTTGTCATATTTTGACAGTTTTCATTAAAATAAAATATTTATAATATTTATAAATCGAATAAAACTTTGCGATATTACAAGAAACTTTGAATTAATATTATATTATATTTGTGTGTGAATTAAAAGAGCATGAAATATGTATATATTATAAAATTTTCAAGCATGCATTATCCTTTTATTACATGTACATATA
This sequence comes from Leptopilina clavipes, assembly GCA_001855655.1. Taxonomy (NCBI): domain Eukaryota; kingdom Metazoa; phylum Arthropoda; class Insecta; order Hymenoptera; family Figitidae; genus Leptopilina; species Leptopilina clavipes. The sequence continues at coordinate 39,417 of JUFY01034438.1, forward strand.
TATATAATACATTATATACGAATGCTATTTTATCGTCGTGAATGTTTTGTGCCTGTAATTTCATGGTTGCATGATGTCCTTATGTTAATGTGTTGTAACCACAAATCCAATATTGGAAAATTAATTCACAACCCACACTATTCAGAAACGTCAGGAAAATGTTTCGTATCTATATAAGTTTCAAATATTGAATAATATACTGCTTTTAAAATATGCCATTAAGTTATATCGGTAAATCAATTTTTGTTAAAATACGTAAAATTTTATTACCTAATTTCTATAATTTAACTCTCTATTTTAGTATTTTTTTTTTTTTATTATAATATTTAATAATAATTGTAAAATTATTTTTTTATTTATATCCAATTTAGAAATATACAAATATAATTAATATTCATAATTTAGTTCTACAAAAATTCATTTTTTTTTTGCTCTATTTCAAAAGTAGTTATTAATCAGAAATTTATTATTTTTTAGGGTATTTAATAGAATGAATAAAATTAATAAATTTTCATTGTAAAAAATCAGTTATGTAGTTAGTTTTCTCATAGCATTAATTACATTTATCAAGTTACTTAATTTTTTTTTGTTGATTATTAACTTAGTATTTGTTAATAATATTTAATTACTTATTTACCTATCGATATAAATAAATTAAATGACTAATTATTGATTATAATTGACAATTAAGTATTTAATTTATTATTAATTTAAGCATAGTAAACAAAGATGATTAATCTACATTAAATGTTTATACATTTAATTAATTAATATTCTTTATTTTACTACTATTAATTGTTATTTAATAATCAATAAGTATTTTATTAAATGAATTACAAATTTCAATGGTATTAATCCATTGTACAGATTTAAATTTAAAATAAAAGTATAAAATTAAAGATAAATTATTGTTTTCTTAATATTAAAATTTGCAAGAAAGGGTTTTGTACTGAGCATGATTAAATTTGTCTTTTAATCGGAAAATCGGAAAATTTTATACATTATATGCTTTTTTTAACACAATTGTGCATGATTTTGACAATAGTTTATTATTTTTATTTCGCATTCGCGACTCTTCTCTATTATTATATAAACATTTATTTTTAATAATAAATGTAATAGAAAAACTGGTTAATTTAAAAAAAAAAAAGAAATCTATGAGATTTTCTCCACACGACTTGATGAATTCGTCAAACTTAACAAAATTCAAAATATTATAATTCATACTGTTTACAAATTTTGCATTTATCCTGAATTGAAATTTTTCCAAATTCAGTCGTTTCTTCATATGAGTGAAAATTTATTTTTATTCATTTACGTTTGTTGTCTAATATTTATTTTTCGTTATTTGCAAAATTATTTAATTTTGCATAATTATTTTTAGAGGATCATTATAAATACTAGAATATTTCGCGACATTCACGACGATTGTTTGAATTAATTTTTTAATTTTTTTTTTTTTAATTTTCGGTAGATTTTTTCAAAGAAAATTTTGTAATGAAAGGAAATTTTCATCTTTGAAATAATGCAAAATTTGTATAGCAGTAAAATATGAAAAAGAAAAAATGTTGAACACCTTTATTTTGTATTTGAAGGAAATGGAAAGTTGATATTAATTTTGAAAAAAAAGTGACAAATTAGGCGATAAAGATATTTTTGTAAATTAGGATAAACAAGGATGGAAAAAAATCACCGGTAGATACAAAAAATTGTAAAAAAAATATGATACAGCTTAAATATTGTATATTTGAATGTAAAATATCGTCGAGACGATCGATCGACGTCACCAAGTTGCATATCGCATTGCACTTTTATGCACGCCGGAAGGAATGTTTTTATTTTTGAATTTCGTTTACACTTTACTTTGCTCGTATTCTTGCTATTCTTAATTGTAGCTTTTGCCAGGATATTATAATTATAATTAACACATCATTGTGTCGATATTGTCTACCATTCTTTTTTTTTTGTATGATGAAAATTGCAAAAATTAAATTTTTTCTACTGAGACAATTTTAATATTGAATTTTTCATTTCATTATCTAGGGGAAATTTTTTAAATGCAATGATGGATCAAAAATGACAGAAGCCGAATGCCAGTGAGTATTTTGAAATTTTAATGGACTTTTTGTCATGATATTGATTTTGTAATTTAAAAAAATTTTTTTCTTTCTTTTTTTCAGAGGCACTTATATAATATACGATGATGGAAATATTGATAGGCCTAAAGTAGTGGAAAGGGAATGGACGAAACATCGTTTTCATTTTGATGATGTCGCTAAAGCCATGCTAACACTCTTTACGGTTTCTACATTTGAAGGATGGCCCGGGTAAAATATTGTCAAATTCTTATTTTATTTCAATATATTCATTTTTCCTGTTTTAAATAGAAAAAATAATTTAATAATTTAATTAAAAATTAATTAAATTTTAATTATTCATTTGAAGAACTGCTATTCTCCTCTTTTTTTCAACAAAAAATATTGGAAATTATTAATTATATTTTAAAATTAAAAAAGTTTTTATGATATGAAAATGTTTTTCTCTCCGAAATTTTTCATTGAAGAAAAATTCGATGGTAACGATTTTAATTATGAATTTAATTAATTCTATTTTTTGTTTTACCTCTTTCAGGTTGTTATACGATTCAATTGACTCGAATAGAGAAGATTATGGACCAATTCACAATTTTCGTCCTATAGTTGCCACATATTATATCATATACATTATTATAATTGCGTTTTTCATGGTCAACATCTTCGTGGGTTTCGTTATTGTAACATTTCAAAATGAAGGAGAACAGGAGTACAAAAATTGTGAACTCGATAAAAATCAAGTGAGTTGTATTTGATTTCCTTTTTTTCATAAAAAAATTAATTCACGTTTGAGTGAAAAAAATTGTTCTGAATTAATTAATTACTTAAGAATTATACAGTTATTGTTAATTATTAATTATTAATTGTTAATAATTAATATTGTTCATTTTATGTTTAATTTTCACAATTTCGAATTTAATCTGATAGTTGAAATTCGAGGTAAACACCGATATTGGTTTAAGTTTTATTGTTAAATGTTTCAGCGAAATTGCATTGAATTTGCTTTGAAAGCGAAACCAGTGAGACGCTATATTCCAAAGCATCGAATTCAATACAAAGTATGGTGGTTTGTAACGTCGCAGCCTTTCGAGTATACAATATTTATTTTAATTATGATAAACACTGTAACTTTGGCAATGAAATTCTACAATCAACCAGATTTCTATACAAAAGCCCTCGACGTGCTAAATATGATTTTCACTGCAGTATTTGCTCTTGAATTTGTTTTCAAACTCGCCGCCTTTCGATTTAAGGTACGTTTTTCCAGATGAAAAGAAAAATTAATTATCGTTTTTTCTGGCTAATTGATATTATCAATATTAATTTTTTTTTCAGAATTATTTCGGAGACGCCTGGAACGTTTTTGATTTTATTATTGTATTGGGAAGTTTCATCGATATTGTTTATTCTGAAGTGAATGTAAGTTAATTATATTTTTACAAAAAATATTAGAAAATTAGAAAAAAATATTACAAATAATATTAATAATATTAATTAAGTAAATTCGATTTTTACATTAATTAGCTATTTAACAATAATAATTTGTTTAATTTCCGTTTTCTAAACTCTAATTAATCTTTTTTTTTCACTACAGCCCGGTTCGAGTATCATTTCAATTAATTTTTTTCGACTTTTTCGCGTAATGCGACTTGTGAAGCTTCTCAGTCGTGGAGAGGGCATAAGAACATTACTTTGGACTTTTATTAAATCTTTTCAAGCTCTTCCCTATGTGGCTCTATTGATAGTGATGCTGTTCTTCATTTACGCTGTAATTGGTATGCAGGTAAGAAAAAAATTTTTCCATTTATTTGTCAAGAATTTATTATTGAATTTTTATAATTCTTCTGTTTGTAATTTTTTTAGATATTTGGACGAATCGCCATTGACGATGAAACGCACATTAATCGAAACAATAATTTTCAAACATTCTCACAAGCTGTTCTCATTTTATTTCGATCAGCGACAGGTATGATGTATTATTTTAATTAATTTGATTAATTATGGAAAATTAATTTTTAATTTAAAACGTTTTCCATTTTTCCAAAATTTTTTCCATCGTACAAGCGTACGATGGAAAAAATTTAGAAAAATGATGCAGCGATTTTTTTGCAAACTAAATTAAAGTTTATTAATGAAATAATAAATTTACAGGCGAGGCTTGGCAAGAAATTATGTTGGACTGTTCAGCTCGGGTCAATATTGTGAAATGTGACAAGAAAAGTGAGGATAAAGATAAAGATACCTGTGGTTCGGATATGGCATTTCCATATTTTATATCCTTCTACGTTCTTTGTTCCTTTCTTGTAAGTATTCATGAAAATTTAAAAAAGAAATTACATTTATTTCTTTTCTTTAATATTTACTTTTTTCTAGATTATCAATCTTTTCGTGGCTGTAATTATGGATAATTTCGATTATCTAACTAGAGATTGGTCAATTCTTGGACCTCATCATTTAGATGAATTTATTCGACTTTGGTCGGAATACGATCCGGATGCAAAAGGACGAATCAAACATTTGGACGTTGTCACGCTCTTGAGAAAAATTTCACCACCACTTGGTTTTGGCAAATTGTGCCCCCATAGAGTAGCTTGTAAGGTAAATTTCAACATTTAATTTTTAAATTTAGAGTAAGAAAAAAATTTCTTCTACTTAATTATTCTCGTATAATTAATTATTACAATTAATTATTTCGTCCAAATAATTATTTTTCAATATTTCAATATATATCGTGCGCTTACTTTCAAGACAATAAATAAAAATTATTTTCACAGAGATTAGTTTCCATGAACATGCCATTGAACAGTGACGGAACTGTTCTTTTTAATGCAACTTTATTTGCTGTAGTTAGAACCTCATTGCGAATAAAAACCGAAGGTAACATTGACGATTGTAACGCTGAATTACGAGCGGTTATAAAAAAAATTTGGAAAAGAACAAGTCCAAAGTTATTGGATCAAGTCGTTCCTCCACCAGGTGGTGAGTTGAAATATAAATAGACAAATTCAAGTTTCACTTTTTTTCGGAAATAATTAGAATTTATACTTAAAATTTGAAAAAATTTTTTAGTTGATGATGAAGTCACAGTGGGAAAATTCTACGCAACTTTCCTAATTCAGGACTACTTTAGGCGATTTAAGAAACGAAAGGAACTCGAAATGAAAGAAGGGGACAAAGATTGTCATAATGCCGTTACGTTACAGGTAAATATTATTCAAAATCCTAGAACATTGGATTAAAAATAAGAAAAATTAATTTAAAAAAATATATATATTTATGAAATAAAGTAGGTAATTAACAGAAAATAAAAATTTTCTTGAAATTTTTCAGGCTGGTTTGAGAACTCTACACGAAGCTGGTCCAGAGCTAAAGAGAGCAATTTCTGGAAATCTGGAAGAACTAGTCGATGACAATCCGGAACCAACGCATAGGGTAGAAATGCAAAAAAAAAAAATTTACATATTTATTTTACTTCTTTATTCGGATTTTTATCCCTCCTTCCTTATTCTTTCATTTTCTTCGACTATTTTGATTATTTTACTCTACTAATTTGCATTGTTTTTTTCATATTTCAGAGAAATCACTCACTTTTTGGTAGCGTGTGGTCGAGTATGAAGAAAGGTCATCACAGTTTTCACAGAGCGAGATCGCTCAAAACTAATTCCACTATTCCTAAGGTACATTCGTTTTATTAACTTTATTTAAAAAAATTAAATAGTTATTAATAGAATTTTTTTCTTTCGTAGACTTCGCCAACTAATTCGATAGACTTTCTGCCGTATGCTTCCTTACGCAGAGTACAGCACGATTCTACAAATCAAATTACTGCTAGGTCCCATCAAGTGGTGCCAAACACTGGAAGGTAGATTTTTTTCACAAATAATTTTCCTTTTCTAAATAAAGAAGCCAAAACATTTTTTTTTCGCTTCGGCATTAAAAAATTGAGTCAAAATTATACCCTCATCTGATCCTAAATCCAAAAGGAGAACTTAATCAGACAATTTTTTGCATTGTTATAGAATTAAATTAACAAAATTGTCTTTAAATATTGTTATTTATTTATAAATATATGGTAAAATTTTTTAGTGGTATGAGTGACACTACTATGAATCAAATGGGAACTGATCCAAGACTGACTGGAGTTGAAGAAAATATTCCATTGAGACCACTAGCTGTTTTTGGTGTTTCTGGCCAGCAGACAAATTACCAAACTACATATAAAGTACTCGAGTAAGTAGAAAAAGAACTTTACTTCATTACTATATATATAGATAAAATAAAAGTCGTGTTATAGTTATTGTGTCACAAACCTCGGTTTTTTGCGTAAATTTGATTATTTTTTTTCGTGTAACGTGATGTGTAGTGCATGCCGAAGAAGCATCGGTATTTATCGCTGTTATCATTATCATTTTTCTTTCATATCTCTATAACGCAGATCTAAAAAAAACAATTAAGTGAATTACAGCTTTTTACACGAAGGCTAAAGAAAATCAAATATTTCATGCACACACTATTTTCTATTTTTCACTAAAGACAATATATTTCACAATAATAATTTTTCACGAACAATGAACTAATTTAGTTTATAATTAATTAACTGATCATTTTTGACTCATTAGTTTAATGACTATTTGATAAATCAATTAATTGACTATTTAATTAATCAGTTGATTGAGTGTTGGAAAAATTGATTAGCCAATAAACAGATAATTTAATTAATCAGGTAATTAATTGTTTTATTCAGGTACAATTGAAACATTTCCAATCTTCAACATTATTTACAACTACTTTTAGCATTAATGATACAGATCAAGCATATTTTTTTTCTTTGAAAGAGACTGTGGATATGTCAGAATTTGTTGTTAATGTTCTTCCTGATGAATTTTATTTTTCCAAAAAAAAAAATGATCTTTATGAAAAATTGACAATGTAAATTATATCAATTTGGATAAATGCTTTTTGAGCTTTCTTCTAATATTATGTAAAGTTTAAAAATTTTAAAGACGTACATTTTTATTATTTTATGACATAAATCATTAAATATGTTTTGTCTCGCATGGAAGTTTTTAGAATTTTCACGTGTGACATTTTTTAATGTAACACTGCCCTGGCTATTCATTTTTTCTGTTTTTTTTTCTTTGAATTGATTAGACATTTGAAGAAAATTCTCCTCATTGTATATTTTACATACATATATCGATGTTGCCCACATGAAATTAATCCTTTTTTTTCTCTATATCATCTCTAATATTTAAATATTTACAGTCAGACGAACTGAATGACGGAAATTCTGATAATTTCCTCAAGGATTTTCAAAAAAAATGTTTATATTTTATTATTTTCTCGTTATTCTATGCGTCTGCTCATTGTCGTACGTTTCAGTGGACCAGGTAGCGGTAACTATCTTCATCCAAATACCGAATATGGTAAGAATTTTTAGGGAACTCATGACTTTTTTCCAGCGAATTTCAATTGCCAGTTTGCTTCAGCCAGCTATTTGCTTTGCATGTAAAAATGCTTTCATGTTGTTTTGTTTTTGCTTTTTGTTTTTTTTTTTTAATTAATCTGCTAATGTATCGAATATTTTGTTTCTTGTTGTGAATTTTAGAAAGTATTACCGTTCTTAGTTAAATGTTCTTTGTGATAAATTTTTTCCATCTTAGAATATTTTGAACCACAGAAGAGTATTTTTTTAGAATAAAGCATGCCTATAACTATTGGGCACAATAAGTAAATCTCGTTAAACAAAAAAAATGTGAAAATGGTAAAAAGTTGCGAATTTTTAATTAATCCAGAGTATATTTAAGACAGTTCAATGCAATTAATTTCTCCTAAATATTTATTTTTAAAATTACATAAAAAGATAAAAATAATTGTATGCAATGAATAAATAATAAAATTGAATTTAATTAAATGATTATTTATTTGAATAATAAATAAATAAATAAATAAATAAAAATAAACTAGTAAAAATTCAGATCTTTTGACATTTCAAAATCTTTGTTATTAAAAATACTGATTATTGAATTCATTTTCATATTTCTAAATTGTATTTAGAAAAGAAAAGTAATTTTCGGAAAAAAATAATAAAACTTTAAGCATGTTGAATATGCATGATAAAATGAATGCTGCGTCAGTAATAAAATAGTTTTTCTCTTCTATGCTTCAAAATCTGTAACATTTTTTTAACATAATCGCCGCCGAACGCTCCGATCATTGCACTTTTTTTTCGTGCTTTAAATGGAAAGTTGATTTAAAAGTATTCTTGTTGTAAAAATATTATACAACAGTTTCTATTTTCAAATTTTGATGCAATAAAATCACTTTGTCATTCGTTTGTGTAAAAAAAATTTTTTTTTGTATTAATATGATTTTTTATATAAGCGGATCACAGCGTTGTTGCTAATATTTGCAGCTATTATAATTAGAATTTATTCAATGGACAAAAAATAATTGCTGCAAACGTTTTATCATTATACGCATAACAAAGCTTACAGGCAATGTTTATTGGCAAATAGCTTAAATATTTTTTTTTCGTTGTGTTCCTTTTCTAAAACGAATCTCCCGAATAAATTATCTTTGTTTTCTGAAAGTATTCTAAATATTGATACGATAACGTTATTAATTTTTTTTTCTTGTATATTTAACGTTTTCAAATTTATTTAATTTCTTTTTTGTTACAATTTTATTTTTATCACATTTCTTTTTCACTTGTGTCTCTTAATTTTTTAAAATTCATAAATGATGTATTTATTTATTTGATAAATAAATTAAATTATTGTTAAATTTTTAATTTTGTTATCTGGTAACTTTGGCAATTGGGGTAAACAATTTTTTAATAAAGATGATAAATTTTTGATGAGAAAGAGAAAAGTGCGTTTGAAAAAAAGTTCGGAGTTTTCGAGGCAGGCGAGATTGGCTTTGGTTTTTTTTTCGTACTAACATACTAAGGGATGCTGGTGTTTTGCTACTCGGAACAGTCTTCAGGACGGAATCGAGCGGCAGTTGACGCCACCCACACCTCCTCCAAGAAGGAACCCACCCCCGCCCGCAAATATTATTGTCACCGTCACAGCCACGACGACCGTTACGACTGTCACAACGGTGTCGACGAGCGTCACGACTGCAACGAGTACGACATCATCATCAACGACCGCAACAAGTGCCAGTCCTGCTTCCTCCACGAATGGAGGTCCTACAGCTTGTTACTATGCTTATGCGACAAGAGGATGCTGCGTCGATTGTGCAGTCTGGAACAATCACGGTATGTGAAAAAAATATATTTTATCAAAAAAACTTCTTTATTTTATTTTTTTTCCTAAAAAATGAAATGCAAAAATAATCGTAAATTAATAATAGCCGTAGTTGAATGCGAGGATGATTCATCGGCTGAAAGTGCATCCAGTGGATCCGGTAGAAGAAATGGTGACAGCGAAGGATGGGTTCGACCACCAAGGAAATCATCATCCCGACGCTCGCGACAACGAAAACGAGACGCGACTGCCGGTAAATCTTCTTCATTTCGCCAAACCGGTAATTTGTCTCAAACTGAATCAGGAAACGGAACTCAAGCCAGCGGTCGTACAGTTGCAAATGGTCTCAAATTGGCTCAAACTCAGGCAATTGCCGTTGCTGGATTTCTAGCAGATGTTGATTCCCGACAGTGGAAGGTCTGTGATACTTGTTTTTCACATCGAGCTTCCTATCACGGCAGAGGTGACTAAATACAATTTTTCTCCATATTGTAGACACTCATCTCATTTTTTTTCGTCTTAGAAGAAAGTTCTTTCATTCAAAACTTGATTTTTTCGAAGTAGATTTTTTTAAAAATTTTAAATGATTTTTCCTCTCAAAAGAATTTTTCAAACTAGTGATTTTTTAGTAAGGGAATATTAATTCTCTAAATGTTAATATTGAATTATTTATGTTTATTATAATTTTATCTGTTTTCAGGATAGAGAGAAATTTATGGTTTTATTTGTTTTCAGGAGATTTGAAAAAAAAATTGAATATTATTTAATTTGAAGATGTCAACGAGAGTAGCATTCTGATTTGTCCCTTATCAATCCCCTTGTCATTTTTTATTTTTTTGCTTTGAGTTCGTTTTGGTTACGTGTATTACTATTTTTGCATGTGCTTTTTTAAGCTGGCTTTGCAGCTTTGTGGAATTAACAAATTTTAACCAATTTGATTTTCTTAAATAAGATTAATCTCCTACTACTTGCTCTCTCATCAGCTACTTAAATAAAATTATTTATATATTGATTAATAATTAACATTTATTTATACATTAAATATCGTTGCAATTTATTAATATTAATTAATGAATAAATAATATTAATAATATATATATGTTAATTTATATTTAAATTTTTACATATTTATTTGCAAACTGTGTTTTAAAAAGACAATAAAAATTAATACTGAGAGTGGTAAGAGGCTGAACTTATAATGAGAAATACAGTAGTGAAAATAATGAATTAGAAATGTATTTTAATTGAATTTTTCGTTCATCAGTTTCCTGGGCTGGAGAAAGTAATGGCAGTGTTGGTACAGAGCGCTTGTCACACAGTTTGCCCGGAAGTCCTGCTGATCGGAAACCGAATTTCGAAGTTATTGGAAGTGCCGAGAGTCTCGTTGGTCGGGTACGTTAATTAAATTTAACGAGCACAGGACAGGATTTTTTTTTAATTTTTACTTTCTTTTCAATTATTTTAAATTTATCTTCATGTGACCGAATTCTTATTTAGCATAATTTTGCTAAGTGAAGATAAAAACAAATTTTATATTTTAAACAATCGATTTTAATATTTTAAATAGGGATTCATTGTTCGTTTGTTATTTTAGGTGCTCGTAGAACAAGGTTTAGGAAAATATTGCGATCCCGATTTTGTAAGATACACATCAAAAGAGATGCAGGAGGCGATGGATATGACTCGAGAGGAAATGGACCGAGCGGCTCATCAATTGTTGCTTCAAGAACGACGAGGTCAACCGTTGACATATCAGCTACAACAGGGAATGGATCAACATTGGAATTCGTCGTATCATCAAGGTCAACAAGGAATTGGTTATGAGCCGCTTCAAGAGCAGTCTGTTCCGTCTCAAGTTCAACAGCAATTTCAAACCTATCAGCAACAGCAGCAGCATCAGCAACAGCCTCCGTCTTAGCACTAGTGAAAACGCGCAAAGCGTGTTTTTTCAAAACCTGTCTTTAATAGAACCGGATCAGGAATTCATCCGGATTTTGGGCTACTCTTTTCGTTACAGTGTAACCCAAAAGAAAAGGTCGTCATTCATGTTCATCATACACCTTTGATTCCAATTGGGATTGATTTTGATGATCGAGTGATATTTTTTTTTTCAAATCGTCTATCGAAATTGACGATAATTATTATTAAACCGCAAAAGTTACATGAAGTAACTTTTTACTATGAACTGTTCGATTTTGAATATCGAACTTTTATTGTGGTTGTTATGGAGAACGAGGGATGAACGTTTAATTGCCTGAAAAAAACAAGAACAAGGACATTGAATTGTTGAAAAGGATTTAAAATTCTAAGTTCGTCAACAACAAGCTCGTTTGTCAAGATGTCAATGGAAAAGGTACCCTGTCAAGGATCATCGATAGATCAGGTATTCTTTTTAAAGTGGTACATAAAATATTTGCAAAATAAAAACAATCCTTTTAGAAAATTTGACGAACGGACCGAGCTTTGTAACAGCAACGTATTTTGTACCGTTTTTTAAAATCATAATTCGACCAAGAGCGTAGTTACATAGGACTGTTAAATCGTTATTAACGCGCCGAGTTGCGTGTTAATGTTCGTATAAAAAAAAGTAATAATAATTGATTCACGGACTTTGCTGGTTCTTTCAAATTTCCATTAAAACTTCGACGTCAGTAGATTTACATTTTCTAATAACGTTTCTAATGTCATTCAAACACCTCTCCAATATAGTATCGTATTGCTCCAAAGGTACAAAAAAAAATTATTTCACCGTGTAATATAAAGTACACCCATCGCCGTAGGGTGTTGTGTAAAATATTAAATTTTTTCCTCATCATCAAACAAACGTCAATTTTAAATACGATATAAAATTAATTTTTCCGACAAATTTTTAACTTTTTCTGCTTTTTTTTACACTGCACGCTATTTACTAACGGGATGAATGAAAACGCATTACCAAAATCAATAAAAAAAAATAATTAATCAATTGAAATAGAAATTGATTTACGTTTGTTGATATTATGGTACTCAATTAAATTCTATAAAAATGTTATATCAATGTAAATAGAAGACTTGAAGTATTAAACAAGAATTGACTTTGTTAAATTAGAAAAATTAAATGACAAGAAGTGAATTTATCAGAAATCTATCGAATTAGGGGAAATTAATTTTCCAAACTAATTAAACTATATAAAATATTATTGAGTTATTAATTGAAATGTTTATAAATTGGTTTTCTTAAATAATTATAATTTATAACTGAATATAATAACTATAATTAGTGAATTAAAAATTACTTGTTACAATATGTAACAATAAATAAAATTTTATAGATGGGCAAATAATGTATAGTTACGTTATTATATACATATATTAAAGTTTTTTTTCTTGTTAGAATATATGTAAAAATATATAGTTATTAATATTTGTTTAAATAATTTTAATTGATGAGTTGATTATAATTTTATAAGAGAGAAAAAAAAGAGGGTAATGCGCTTTTATTCCCTGGGTAAATGTATTCATACACATCAACATAAACGAATCGTCAAGTTATAAAATTAAGCGACAGATCAGATATACTTTATAAATATAGTTCGTAATAGCGTCAAAAGTATTCGGTCTCTTAATTTACAATGTTTAAAATTTTTGTGACATTTTCTGAGAGATCGAAAAAACTTGGATGCTTTTCACGGTATTGAGTTTTATTTAGAAAAATTTTATTAATGATTTTTAAATAAAATTTCACATTAGAATTGTAAAGAAAATTGTTTTTACAAAACTTGTTAATGAAAAATTTATGAAATTTCTTTATATTTTTAAACATTGTTCAGTACTTGTTTTTGTATAAAGAAATGGTCCCAATGGAAGCTTCTTCACGGATTTTGCAAATAGAGTATTAACTCATTTTTTTCTTTGATTAAACAAATATAATTTTTTAAAATGTTTTAAGTATTCAAACTATATTCATTAATTATGAGAATATAATTAATTGCATAATTACTTAATTGATTAATTTAATAACTTAATTATTTGAAATACTTAATTTAATTAATTAAATTACATAGGTACCGAGTTTATTTTTTGTGAGAAAATTATTTTGTTATTCTGCTTAACATATTTAAACTTGAAACATAGATTACTTTTAAAAAAAAAAAAATTTTTATCCATAATCTTTTTAATTTAATTATTGACTTTTTATTGTTAGAATTATTTTATATAAATATATAATATTTATATTTTTAAATATTTCATATATTTGAAAGTATATTTAATAATCATTGGAAAATTTTTTCAATTTGAAAAATAAATTCATGAAAATGTTGAAAAATTTTTAAAATAACGTTAAAAATCAGTGAACAAGCTCATTGTCTTTTATTATTTGCTGTTTTGTAAGACGGATCATAGATGAGATAACAAGTGCCTAAGTATCTAATATAACTTCTTTCGGACCAGCGAAGACTTTTATCAACCTAGTCAAAGTATGATTATTCGGGTGCGCGACTCGATTTGTTAAGTACTATTGTATATTATGTACATCGCGCGTATTGTTCCAAAGAAGTGAATGACACGATGTCATTGTGACAAGAACATTCTAATTCAAATAATTTCAAAAACACAAAAAAGAATTTCAGTGCAATTCGTAATATTATTATATAATAAGCAGAAACTTCTCTAATAACTTCGATGATCAAAACAATTTCCAATTTATAAAACGTCATAAAATAATTTTTGCCAACACTTCAACTACAAATTATGACTTTTTACAAACTAGGAAAAAATATTTTTCATCTAATTTTGTAATATTTATTTAGTACTCTTACAAAAAAAGTAGTATTTAATTTTTTATTATTATGAAATATTTTTTCGTAAGGATATTGTGAAGTTTACTCCCATTTTTTTCACGATCGATTTGTTTGATCATCGAAGAAATAAAAATACAATGAAAGAAGTTGTAATGAATACCGTAAACATCCATGAAAAATTGAATAAGAGTACATTATCTCTATTCAATTTCACATTTTTGACTCTAATATAATTAATTAAGTTAATGATTTCAGACCCGAAATCGAGAAAAAGAAATAGACTTCGTTAAAATTGTAAATTATTATTGTTCGAAACAATCTTATTCCTATTAATATAGACTGTGAGTTTCGTATTCATTTTTTTCAACGTCTTTCTTACCAGGATATCTAGCAATCGTTTTTATATATATTATATCTATAAATATAAAATTAATCTAGAGATTACTCTAGAAACAATCGGCTCTGATTCGCAAGGCAGCGAAAATCAATTTATAAGGCAAAAATAATTAAATTATTATATAAAGAAAAAAGTGTTTTTAGCCAAAAAAATATAAAATAAACGGACGCTGCAAATTTCTTATTTTCTCTAAAAAAAAAAAAACAAGTGAATTTCAACGAAGAGGTGCAAATTAAAAGTTTTTTAAAATACCGATAAAAATATCTATACTTATATTTAAATCATTTTTATGGAAATTCAGTGCGCGATTTTTATCTCAGCTTTCATCTCAAGATTTTCAAGTGTTAGAGAGTAGAAACATTTCGAATTTCACTAAAATAATAACAGAAAATATTATATAAACTTTACAATAATGCACAATTATTTATAAGATTCTTTTTACTCTTTTTTTTATCCAAACGTCTGTTTTTACGTCTTTTATCAATTTATTTCCTCATTCTGTTCTTTACACTGAAACTTGAATGTTTATGGAATAAAAATGAAATCATTTTATTTTAAATTGATTATATTTCAAACTTATAAGTCTGATTTTTAAAAATATACATATACAAATTGTTCTACATTTTAATGCGCACTTTTGTCACTTATGATTATTATTATTATTATTATTATATTATTCAAAATACGTGTTAATCAGAAGTCTCTATTTTCGCTCTTTACGATTTTATCATTATCTATATATTTCTTGCATTTTATTTTGCTGTTATTTATCAATGAAATATGTTTCATGACCAATTTCAAGCACAAAATAATTTTAATGATTAATATTTCGATAAATCGAATAGCAAAATTTTACTATTTTATATATAATAATATAATTAGAGTTAAACGACAAAAAAAAAATAGATTTTGCCACTTCTTCTGACGAAAATCACAATATTCGAACTTTAACTTAATTTTACGATGCGTTTCAATGAACGAGATTTTGTTACACAGTTAATTTTTTTTTAAAAAGAATTTGCATGTTTTCCTTTTTTATAAAAAAAATGGATTTAAATACAATTTTATAACTATATGGATAAAATAGAATCATTTATTAAAAATAAATTTAATGGCAGCGATTCACTGTAATTTTTCATAGTGAATTTTTATATCAATAACAAAATTTTCTAAAGAAAGTTTTAAAATACAATTTTTTTTTCGAAACAAAATCTCATTCGAGACTCTTCTAATTTATGTTGTATATATTTTACAGTCAATTTTGTAAATCTGTACCTAAACAAACAAACAAATTCTAACGCGATATAAATATCGCAAAAAATAGCACAAAAAGTTTGAAAAAGAAAATCGATGACCAAAAAGTTCTGTTAAAAAAATTGGACAGATTTAAATTCAAAAAATTGTATTTCAATTTTAATTAATACATTTAAATGAAATTATCTAATTTTCATATTATGTATTTGATTTTGAATTCATTATTTATCTCCGTCCAGTTTTTTTTCTTTTAAACAGAAAATAACATGTTAATATTTTAGCACTAAAAAAAAAAACCATTTATTATAAACTCAACACCTTTTATCCCATATTGAGAATTCAATAATTAAATATCAACGATCACTTTAATGAGCTGCAAAGTTTCTTACGGCACGCACTATTAACATTCCAAAATTTTTGTACAAACAAAAAAAAGTTTAAACTTGTAAAAATAAATATACATTTCTAAAAAATTTGACTCATATTTGAAATTTGTAAAAAAAAAAAATAAAAGAATTGTCTTTTATTCTGAAAAAGAGAAAAAAATTACTCTACCATTTAAGGCACGTGTACAAAGTGTGTGTAAGAAGCTTCTCATAACAATTTCAAATAATTCAATTCTCTAGATTCTCTTGACCGCAACAAGTTGTGCGTCCCATGGAAACAATGTGGCACACGAAACGACATTGAGATATTTTCGTAAGAACCATTGTTGATTAAAAACGAGTCATTAACGAGATTCAAATCATTATAGTCATCTTGAGTCTCAAGTTTGAATAGCGATACAAATTTTTACATTTCTTTCAAAATACTCAATTTTACTTACAAAATTAATTAATTTTTAAAATTTTAATACACAGGTAAATTAAATTTTGATTTCAAATAAGAATACAATTTTTAACTGAACAATATCAGTAACGAGAGTGTTTTATTTTTTTTAATATTTAAAATTTTATTAAATTAAAATTTTCTTTAACTGTTTGAACAGTTAGATGAAAATTGAAATTAAAAAACAATTATTTTCTCTGTTTCGCTATCAAATTTAGACTTTGTTTGTATATATTTGGTAGAAACTGCTAAAAGCAGTGGACGTTACCTATTCAGTTTGTTTATGTATAAAAACAAAAGTGAAAAGAAATAAATAATACGATTAAAAGAATGAAATAACTATGAATGTTTGTACGTGCGGGTGCGTGGAAAAAAAAGAGAAGCGCACATAAAAATGTACCCACATGTCACGCGCACATTCGAAAATCGTAAACTGCCGACGTTATCTTCTATTTTTTTTTCTTTCATTATAATTGATTATAATTGACAAATCGTTGATAATAGATTGAGTACCATTATTTTTTATCCCCCTAGATTAACAAAGAATTAGGGAACTTAAATAAAAATAAATCGAGCGATATAAAATTAAACAGTAATTTTAGTTCACTATATTTTTCCTGTAATTAAATTTACATTGTTTAAAAAAAAGAATAAATTTTTTTCGAGGGGGGATTACGCTGAAGGAACTGTGAATAGCATTTTGTCGAATACGAAAAAAAAAACTAACACAAAACTTGTTGTTGTTGATGTTGTTGTCGAAAATGTGTCAAATTAAAATATAAGGATTTCAACTATCTTATATAACTGTGTATTATTTTGTATAAAAAAGCATATTATATTATGAGTCCATTAAAAAAGTTCCTCTTTTTTCTGATTTCATTTTCAATTTTTCAATGTAACAATTCCCATTTTTTTCTCGTCAATTTTAAATCATTTCTTGTCAACACAACTATGAAAATTAAAATGTCATAATTTTCATAATCGAAAAATTAATAACTATCGTAGATTTCCATTGTACAAGATTTATTATCACTTGTCAAATAGTCTTAGCTGGAAAATTGGTTCGAAATATCTAAAAAGAAATGACCACCACATTCTAACTTCTTTAATAAAGAATTTAAAAACTTTTTTTTTTTTTAATTAGAAAAGAATCGTTTCCATTCGCTTTCGACTTCTGACGGTAAAAATGAATGTCAACAGTAATCACGTTTTTACTATTAAAGAATCGAAATAAGCAATGTCGCGTAATATTGAAATTTTCTTACTCGCGGGAAAATTTCATTTGTAAAGCATCTGCGGTCTCGTTGACTATAATCGCTTATAACACTCTTTTTTTTTTAAATTGTTATTGAATTAAATAATTACGATTCATTCGCAGTTTGCAATTGAGAACAAACTCTATTACTCCCTAGAAGGAAACGACATCCACCGGTAATGCTTTTTCTTTGTCATTTAATAAATTATGGGACAATTCTAATCTTAAATAAAAATTAACATTATTTTAAATCTTGAGCGGCTTTCTTCGCTTTAACAAGTTCTACCAATTCCTGCAAAACAACAAACAAAAGGTTTATAAATTTGTAATTTTATTTAAAGAAATTTAATATTGAATTAAATATTTACCTTGCATCTTTTCATACATTCTTTCTTTGTCCTTGAAGGTATACAACTGGCAATTTGATCCCATCTATCGGGCACGGTGGTCGGAAAAGTTTTTAGCGCTTGCTCGAGTAATTTCTGTTCAGCAATTGTCCACGGTTGCATTTCTTTTTTAGAATCCTTATCATCGTTCGTGACACCATTTGAAATTGGATCCAATCTCTCTGTTACAGCTGGCATTTTTTCTTCAATGTTATCTTTGACTTTTTTATCGGCAATAAAATTGTCAAATGCCTTTTTGTTTGCTTGCTCTTTGAGGCTTGATTTACTAAAGTCGGTCGATTGCAAGTCCTTGGCTTTTGCCAGAACCTCCTTGGCATCGCGTTTTACACTATTGGCAACGTTACTATGTTGATTAATAAAATTCGCAACAACTTCCCAACGTTGATTTGTACCGGCGGGGAATAGATTCACGGCTTTTATTAAAAGTTGTAAATCACTTTCGGACCATGGTGCACTACATGTCTTGACCTGCTTCTCGATTGTATTCTTGGAATCAGGCACTGTACCAATTCTTCGTTCGGCAGCAATTTTTTGCTCGGTCTCGGCGATTACTGTTAAAAATGCACTTTTACCATTTGCCTGTAATTTTTTCATTGTCTCCTCTAATTGAACTAATTTAAAGAGTTCGCAAATTTTCTCAACACTCTCCATGTGTCGAATACTTTCTTCGGTATTTTCGGCGAAATAATTTTTCGCTTTGCAAAAATCTCTTAGGGCTTTTCGCTCTTTGCGTAAGGCTTTTTTCTGCACTTCACGCTCTTGCTTGAGTGCATCTTGTCTCGCTTTTTCTTCTAAATCACGTTTTTCCTTCTCCTGTTTTTCTTTTTCTGCCATTTCTCGCGCGACACGTTCCTCCTCCATTTGCTTAGCTTTTATGGCTTCTTGCTTCGCTCGTTTTACTGCAGTCTTACGATCCTTGTCTTGCTGTTGAAACATTCTGATTCGTGGATCTAAATTATATGCCATATCAACCAAGGAGCGTATTCTCGTCATTTCCTCCTTCTTTCGTTTTGCTCTTGCTGCTTTGTTCTTTTTCTCGATCCACTTGCGCATATCGCGACTGAAATTAAATGAAAACAAAATTATTTCAATAATAATTCAATTTGTAATAAAAATAATGAACAATTTTTATTATATATATATATACTTACTCCTGTCCGGATTCTTTATCTTCTTCGTCCAGATATGAGTATTCTCTCCATGATTCGAAATCGTACCAAAATGAATAAAATTTCTCTACAGCTTCCCTCGACGTGCTGGGATTTCCAAGACGGGGAACAATTTTTTTAACTGACCATCTTGAATTTGTTTTAAAAGCTTTGCCCATAATTACGTAAAAATTGTCCTTAGCCTCTTTCTCATCCGGCAAATCATCATTAAAATATGGATCGATACTATCGTAACTTCTTCTTTTACCAGTGTTTCCTAATGTTTCCCAAGCACGAGTTATACACGTGAAATAATCATCGTCAGAACGAACATCTTCTCCCATAGCCTTACGTTTGTCCGGATGGTGTTTCAGAATTTTGTGTTTATCTGCAATTTTATAAAACAATTTAAATTTCCAAAAAAAAAATTTGTTAAATACAAATTTTATACAAATGATAAGAAAATTAATTGAAAATTACAAGCCCGTTTAATAATATCTTCCGTTGCCCTGTGTCTGAGACTAGAAATTCCAAGAACTGCATAATGATCCTGATCTTTCCATTCCTTTGGATTTAGCGATCGTAAATAATCGAGATCATCCTCAAATTGAAAATCGGTAATATCCTCTTCATCGGAAGATTCAGCATTTGAATCACGAGGTGCATTACGGTCTAAAATGGACTTTAACCAAGTTTCTTGCGATACATACAAAACTACAGCACCTGCTGCTGTTGACTCAGTCTTGCGAGGAGCTAAAAATATAATATAATATAAATATTACCGTGACAATTCTTCATCTATACATACTGTTTTAATTGAATGCCAAATGAATGTCAGACAAGATTAACAAAAAAAACCTCAATAGTAATTAACATGCTTTACTAGGACTCACTTGGAAATAACAAAATAAATAAATAAAAAAAGAAAAGTAAACATTAGACGAGAATAAAGAAATATTTTTCAATTCATATCATTTATTATACATTCTTTAATGCAATATTAATATGAAATAAATAGGAATGTTGTAATTCCTACAATTAACCAAGTTGCTCCAAGAAAAAAGTAACCTTCAAATTTTAACATTTGTAAAGAGAAGTATTAAAAAAATATTAAACTATACTTTGAAATTAATAAGGCACTTATATTTAACATTTTTTTTTTTTTGAAAAATGATAAAATAAGGCTTAAATAGCTCATTAATTGGTAAAAATGTTATGTTAACCTCTAATGGCCGGTAGAGAAAATTAAATAAAAATAATATCTTACTAAATGCTGCATTAGAAATAATATGTTCGTCAGATACTGTCGTTTTTGCCATTTTTTCACACCAAACTATAATTTTATAAAATATACGAATTTTATTCAAATAAAACGAAAATTATGAAAGATTAATCAGCACGCTGTGAACATTTTCCGCGAAACGATGCGAATTACAAGAAAAGTGAAGTTAGAAACAACATGATTACCAACGTGAAAAATATAAAATTATCGACTGTCGGTAACGAGAAAATAATTTCCTTAATTTCTTATATTTCTTAATTAATAAAAGAAAATAATGGAAATTATCAAATTCCAACTGAATTCAATTGTTTTAAATTATCTTAATTAAACTATTTCTTTTATAATTTATGTATTTTATGGCTAAAAAGTAATATTTATAAAATATTCCAGTTACGAGAAATTTGTCCACGAATCCACATTTGGCATTTTACCGCCAGTGAGGTCTTCAACCAATCAGAGTCTACATGGGATACTGCCGTTGCACACAAGTTTATTCCTGTTGAAGAATTCGTTTGTGGTGGTGGCGATCGTTGTCAGCTCGCAATTTTTCATCAAAAGAAGGTATTTTTTGTTCAGTTTTTACAAAAATTATGTGTTTCACTTGTTGGGTGGATCAAGGGACTCCACATTTTGTAAAGATGTTGTAAATGAACAACTAATAACATTGAAAATGTGGAATGTGTATAGTGCGCGCGCGTGCAATTGTTCCATACATTGTTGTCCCGTGGTAAATTCCTTATAAATGTCAATAATTCGTAATAAATTGTTGAAGTGGTGGTATTTTTACTTGATTCTCGATGAAATTAGTATATTGGATTAATATTTGGGTATTTTTGTGGAAAATTGTTTGAGGGAAAAAAAATTATTTTTGGCAGCACAGCAGTTTTTCAAGATGGCGATGCTTAGATGGGAACAAAGTTTTCACATTGCAGTAAGTTGTAGACAATTTTTCAGTGGTGATTTTTCATGATTTAGTGCATTTTTGTTTAATTGGAATAGGAATTATATTGTTCTTGTGTTCATCCATCTCTTTTTTGTGACAAATGGGTAAATATCCTGGCATTAAAGAGAATAAGTAAAATTTTGCAAAACCATTAAAGAAGTTTTCTCGTGTACCATGAAGGAAGCATTTATTTCAGGTAAACTATTCTCGAGACGACATTTTCGTTAATTTTCTTTAAACAAATCAAACAATGGTATCCTTGCATCTTTTTGGTAAATTATTTAATAAACTGCGCCAAATATTTTAGGCTATATGTATACATATATAGCTATATATATAGCAATGAAACCTTTTAAGTGCTTTTAATTATTGTTCGAATGTTAAAAATTTATTGTTGTATTTTTCATTTCTTAATGATAAATAATTAACTTGGCAATGCAAATTTAACATCAAGGAATTACACGTAACTCAATTTATTTAAAATTCAGTCTTTTCTTGAGTTTATACTCCTAATTTTCCATTTTTTTGTTTTTAGGAATGGAAATTTGGTTTATAACCTAAAAAAAAGTTATCCTAGTTTAATTATAACTTTTGATTAAGATCGTATACCACAAAATAACCTTAAATTTATGTTATTTATTAAATGAAAAATTTTTTGATTTATAATTTTAATGTCTTTAGAGAATATAAAATAAAAAAAAAAAACGAAAAATAATTGTTAAAAATATAATTTGTAAAAATTCTTCTTTTTCAGAAACTTCCGACAGAAAAAAAATATATTTCTCAACAAAAGTAAAATATTAAAATTTTACTTAAATTTTTTTCAATTTTGTAATAAAGTTGAGTCAATCAGAATCAAAAAATAAATATAAATCAAATTTTAAACTTTTGACCTAATTTATAAAATTTATTTTATTGTTTATGATATTGAATGTTTAAAAAAATTAAATTATATTTATTTTAAAAAATGTTTGTTTTACAGTTTTTTATGTATTTTTTTAAAATGTTTTTACTTAAATTAATTTTGTTCTTTCTTGACAGGACTGGAAATTTTACGAGACATGAGCCTGGATTTTGCAAAAATCGTCAATTTCCAACATCCCATCATTGGTAGGACAGCAGATTAGAAAGAATGCAGATAACAGGACTTTGCTGATATCATAAATAATTTCCAACATCCCATTCAACAAAGGATTGGTAGAACTAAAGATTAAGAAGGATCCAGATGCCAGGATTATGCAGAGACTTCAACCCAGCATCCCTATCACGTGAAATCTTCAACCGGTGAGTTTCTATTATTTCTATATTGTGAAAAAACATGAACCTTTAGTCGCAGCAAATTAAATTTAATTAAATATTAATTTATTTAATTAACAGGTGGATATTTTATTTATATTTCATAAAATAGACTTTAAATTTTTATGGTAGAAAATTTTAAATGGATAATTGAAATTTTTTTATTTTAATTGAATTAGTGAGTTTCAATTAAAAATTCATTTATTTATTTGATAGAAAAATTTCTTAAACTAAATGAAATTTACAAAAAATAAATGAAACGAGAAATCATAGGAATTTAAAATGAAAATGTTTTTTTTTAATTATGAACATGATATAGTAATAATAATTACACATTAGGAATATCTTGTTTTAATTACAAAAATAATTAACAACAAGTTACATTTTACAATTGACACTAATTGCTTATTATGATCTTTCAATTAAACGCAAATCTTACAATTAAATTAAAATAATATTATCAAGTGCAAATGCAACTTTTTCAATAATTTCCGTAACAACGTAGATTAAAAATAAAGATTTGAAGTGCAATTCATTATTCGCTATGAATTACAACTTTAATAAATTTTAATAACAAACATCGATTAAACAATAAATTTAAAGATTATTTTTTTTATTTTCAAGTTTCAAAGAACGCTTTTTTAAGGCACTATAGTTATTTTCTTAATTCTTTTTCTATTCATTTTATTCGTATGCTCACTATCAAATTTTCATTTTCAATTATCTCACATCAAAAAAATAAACATTAAATTACTTTAAGTAAATGATACAAACACTTCGGGATTATAATGCTTAGGATCACATAGTATTCAGATAAAGACTAATATTGTTTTTATAACTGTCTTTAAAATAAACTTAAAACCTTTTTGGACGGAGTGAATTTTAAGTCGCTTTACAAAAAGAAAAATATTTTTTTTTGTTTTGTTTGATAGCCGCACAAAATCGGGGAAAAAAAAGCTGCGAGTTACTTATTTATGGAAGATGCAAAATTCTAATTAGGAAGCTACGAGTCTTTTGCGCATTTTAAATAATTAATTGGCACTTAATTGGGTCTGGGTCTGATTAATAATATTTCGTATTTTGAACTTCCAAGTGTTAAAAACAATCGTCGCAGTTTATGCAAATGAAGTACATAACGATATTCGATAAAGTTCGAGTCCTGATCTTTTGATCACACTGGGGGGAATAAATTAACCTCGAAAATTGTTTTATTATTATTAAATAATAAATAAATTAAAAAATATATTTGTTCCAAATGAATTTCGTATCAATTCATCCAAAAATATTTTTGAATTCAATTATTTTTGGATGAAAATTGGAATCGAAAAAATGTGACTGATCTTTTTTTCACCCAGTGAGAAAACACTTGAAAATTATTTTATTAAAAAAATTATTGATGTCCTGGCGACGATAGACGTCTTTGATTTTGAAAAGGATTTTGCAAAAGTCGTGGTGAACATTCAATCACTCGAAGCAGTAGGGCGTCGATGTAGTTTTCCAAATCGTGAAGACGTTTTTCATTGTTTGCCACCTTCGACTGTAGTTGAAGTGTCAATTCTATTAAATCCTGAATGGAAAAAAAATATTATTTAACTTGACCTGGAATTTATATTTCAATTATTTTTAATTTTCAACATGAAAATAAATTCTTACTTCTCTCGATTTTCCTTCGAATTGGGCAAGAACTTCATGTGGCAATCGACTTTTGTTATTGATATTTTTCGTAGCATCCTCGCCACCTATAATAATTCTCTCGGATGATGAACGTCCGTCTTCATTATGTTCCTTGAATTTGTGATCTTTCTCCTTTTTCTTATCCTTTTTGAAAATTTTCTCCTCCTTCGGACTTCTAGTCATTAATTTTTCCTCCTTAGGACTTTTATTCGATTTATCATCTTTATTATTTTTCGGAATAGAAATCTCACGGGGAGCGGGGTTGGGCGGCTCTGGTGTATCTCTAAATCTTGAAACTGGCAATGGCGAAGAAACGGGCGACATTTCACGTTGTTCATTTCTTGCTTCGTCGACTACAATTCTCGGATTAGGTTTATTGTCCCATCTGAAAAAAGATTTTAAATCGCATACTGATTAATTAGTTTACAGAATGTGTTTTTTAAATTAATTTAGAAATTATAATTACTTTTTTTTACATTAAAAATAATGTTACAAGTTTTGTTTCTGTGGAATTTGAGATCAGTAATAAATTGTAGATATTAATATGAAACTGACACGCAATTTAATGAAAATTTATAACACATAACACGTACTTGTTTTCATGCTTTGTGGATAAAAACAATCGTGTTTTGAATTCAAGGTCGAATATGTGCTAATTAAGATGACAGGGAGGAATTAATCGGAGATTAATAGATAATTGACCTTTTCTTATAGACTTTCGTAAATAAAGAACGTGCAATTCAGTGAATCAACTTTCTCAAACGTTAATAGGGAAAGTTTCGTGATATTGCGGTTTTTACCTTTTTAGAGCATTGCCACCTTGCTTTCCATAAAGCTTAAGTCCCCATTCGTCTTCTTCTTGATTTTCTCCTTTTATCAGTGGGGAATTAGTGATTACCGTTCGTGGCGGTTTATTTGGCGCCACAGTTGAAATAGGAGGCGACGAATTAATTTCGTTGATGGCTTGAACTTTCTGTGAAGTGTTCGTTGAATTTGTCGTGTTTATGGTATTATTAGAATTCCCAGTTGGATTCGCAATTGTCGGGGCATTCAAAGATGAAGCGGAACTCTTGTGAGAAAGGTCATCGAACTTGAAACAGAAAATTTCAGTTTATGCAGAAAATTTTAATAATTTAAATATTTTATTGTCACATTGATTACATTGATTAATGAACCTCTTGTTTTTTTTTCAAGGAAAGGATTAACATGTCTAGGTGATTAATTTAATCAAGGTAATGAAGATTAATGATTCTCTTACTGTGAATTCGTCTTCGTCTTCGCTGATGACACCAGGATCAGCTTCGCCAGGTTCCTGTCTAGTTGGTCGAAAATGATGTTCATCTCGTTCATCCAATTCATCATGATCGAGTTTACTTTTACTTTTGCCTTTGACTTTGTTTCCTATCGATTTTGCGAGTTTTTTCAAACCCTTTCGTTTCTCAAGACTGCCTATGCTCAATAAACTGCCTCCAATTGATTGTGCGGCTGTTGACAATTGTCCCAGGGAGCTTTTGTGACGTTCCTTTCTCGTTAAATCTGTTAGACTTCCTGCTTTCACGATGAAACCAATTTTCACCTCGAGTTCACCTCTTTCTTTAGTGTTCTCCTTACCTGGTTTGCTTCTCAATGTGTGCCTATATTTATTAATAAATTGTGATTAGAAAGACGACTTGTAAAATATAAAAATCTAGGGTGAATTTTCTATTCAAAAGAGAAATGTTTATTTTTGGAAAATGTAAATTAAAATTCATTACCATCGATTCTTGGGTCTCTCGTAAACGTCGAATGTGGAAAGGGGTATGCTAATTGCTCCGAGAAACTCGTCGACCCCTAGAAAATTGCGATGAAGTGCTGTTAGGACAATTTCGGCAGTGTTTCCCTGTTGTGGAATTTGTAGTTCGCATTCCTCATGCCATTCGACATTTTCACTCGCCTTTTCTTTCACCGAAGTTTGATACTTTTCTTTACCAAGCGATATCGTCACGAAACAATCGTTGGTTTCTGCGATCAAATCATTTAACATTAATATATCATTCCAATGGGCGTGTGGGTTTAAGGCGGTCAATTGTGAGGTCATTGTCATTATTAAGATTTATCAAAATTTATTCGATTAGGTCACCCTATGAATATTAAGTTGTTATTCTTATTATAGTACTTTTCAATTTTTCCTTTTTACACTCAAAATAATTTAGAAATTCTTCTGACGTAAATCTTTGAGCAACAATTGTAAAAATAGAATGTGAATCAAAAAATTAGTTTTTTCTGAAAATTATGTCACTTGGTCTATTTTTAAAATCTTAGACGTTCTATAGTGTCACATGTAAGATAATTGCTTCGTGCTCTAATGCCACTGACACCGTACTAATTATATTTGTTACATATTCTTCAAGTGTTGAATTGCAATTTTTTTTGCACTTAGAGTTTTAAGATCTTTTGAAAAATTGCCTATACTTAAAAATGGACAATTATTTCGTTTTATTATTCAATTTAAGATAAGCATAATTTTTTCAATACTTATTTAAATTTGTTTAGTGCTTTTAATCAAAATTAATTTAGATAACATGGACATTTACCGAGGGGAAAAAATCGTGAAAAATTCGTGCACTTTGTTGTAATTTTTATTATTTAAATTATTATTGACAAAATTGACAAAATTATACCTTAAAATAGAACTTTAATTACTGTGAAGTAATTAAACTTTAAAAAAATGTTATCATAATAACTATAATTATTATATATATGTAAAATGAATACTTTTGTTAGGTATAATTAATAATTTATAAATCGTGTGAAGTTTTAAAATTCTACTCACTGTGTTTTCCTTTGGTGAGCAATCCTTTGGCTCTTTGAACTGAAACAAAACAGAATTATATTAATTTTAATTGCTTAAAGTAAGATAGTAATTTCTACCATAATTAAAAAATATAATGAAAGTTGGTGAAAAATAATTTGAGACAACAATCAATAAAATTATACTGTCTATCACTAAAATTTGCCCAGTTTAATTAATGAGGCTATTTGAATTTAGTATGAATCAGTGAAATTTTACTGTTTTTGAGTCAAATTGTTCTGATTTTTATTAATTTTTATTAATTTGAAATTTTTAAAATTAAAATAATAATTAACTGTGTACTGAAACTAAATCAGTGAAAATTCCATTTATACAGTGACTAATTTCTCACGATTTCAATGAGTAGAATTTCTTTTTTTTTGTTATTATTTTTTGCTACATTGAAGATAACAAGGATATTATTTTAGTTTTATGTCTTAACAGTGTATCAAATTGACAAGGCTTAAAGGTGGATGCACATTAAGTAGTGTAAAGAGTACTGTGCAAAATTACAACTTCATATGTCAGCATTTGTAAAATATAATAGTCTAACGAATGAGAAAATTGCTTCTTTCGCTACATTCTTAAAACGTTGTGTATGAGGATTATCTGCCATATGCAGAAATACCGTTTTGGCGGAAGTTGGTATTTTTCATGCTTCAAGGAATTTATATAGACGACGGGAACTTTGAGAAAGTTACTTTTTATAGTTCAACTATATAATTATTCTAATGGCAATTTTTTTTTAATTGTAATTCATTTAAATTACAATGATTCTTATAGTGAGGGATTTACTACATTCAAGTGTCATTCATTTCTTAATGATTCCTTTATGTATTTCTTAATAATGATGCATCCATCTTTAATTTTGAATCTCAATAATAGCTAATTCTTTAATTTCTCATACGTTTAAGTTTTAACAACCCCTATTCTGGTACATAAATCTAAATTCATAAATAAATCCAAACTTGAGTAATAATTAAATAATTTATTATTATTATTTTATTATTTATTATTTATTATTTTACATTATATTAGTGTATTTATTATTAATTATCATTATTTTCACATTGTAGTTGTTTCAAACATTAAAAATATACGTTTTGCAAATTTGTATTATCTTAACAAATGAAGTATGAGAACTACTTATCCTATAATAAGTAATTCTTGTCGGCTTAAAAATACACTTGACACAGTTTCTTTGTTTTTTACTCTAAATAAAAAAAATAGAGGCTGAAATTGTATACAAAGACAATTTTTCTAACATAAAGGTGTCATTCATTTTTCAATAGGGCTCTTAATATAAATAAATGAATAAATAAATAAACAATAATATATTTTTATAATAATAATAATAATAATAATAATAATAATAATAATAATAATAATAATAATAATAATAATAATAATAATAATAGTAATAGTAATAATAATGAAAAATAAAATACGACATAATGAAATAAAGATGAAGTAAAGAATTACAAATTTCAGAAATATAAATTGGAAGTATAACTGAATTGAATAGTGAAATTGTACATATTTAAAGAAACATTATTTATGACACAATAGAAAATCATCCATTATTTATTATGCAACGTAATTTCTCGTTTATATGATTTAGTTTAATATTCCTTTCCCCACATGAAGTTAATGTATTCTATTCTTGAAATTTAAAAGAGTTCTCAAAGCATATAATATGATCCGTTAACACCTAGCGGTACTCGAAATATGGCAACTTTTTTCCGGAATCTGTAGAATATTTCTCGATTTCTTTAACTAATAAAACGATTCGATATTATGACAATTATAACAGAATAGAATATGGTAGAATTTATTTTAGAAATCTTGAAGACAACCAAAAAAAATTACAATAAATAAAGATTAAAAAGTGGAGAGACGCGTACAATAGAAAAATTATTAAAAACAATAAAAAAAGATAAGGAAAAAATGAATCATAGATAATATATTATGGGTGTTTATTTATGTTTATTGAAATTCATCTTGCTATGCAGTTTCATTGTATGTTTGTAATTCACACGAATTGTTACAAAATCTGCAATTAATATTTCACAATTAATTATGTTTCTTCACAATGTTCAGACTTATTGTTTTTTTAATCAGTGTCAAGGATTTTTTAATCATATACATACATGAAATATATGGTATTTGAAATAAACAATTCATAGATTTTGTAACAATTTAAAGTGACTTTTGTCATTTGAATATATATTGTACAACTGGCTGGTTTTCTATTGCATAATTTTAAAAAAAGGCGTTTTGATGTTCTGTTAAATGTCGGTAATAAAAGCACAATTTAAATAATGATTAGACCAGATTAGCACGGCCTTTATCGCGAGTAAATTGATGAAACTGCATTCAAATTTCGCTGTTCGTAATTAATCATCATATTACCTTACCAGAAGGCTGTTTGATAAGTTTGCTTCTGGTTATATACTGATTCACATACTCTGATATATATTTCTGAATTCTTTTCCATCAAATGAGTTTCAAATTAAAATTACTAAAGAAACATACAATTAATTGACAAAAAAAAAAAATTATCATTTCAAAACAATTTTGTACTTATAAATTTTGATCAACCATATTTTAATTGAATTAATTTTGATCATTTAATTTAAGTCATTTTTTAACTGAATAAAAAGTAGGAAATGATTTTTTGGCCGCTCTAATTCTAATGCACTTATTTTGTGCCACAAACACTGATGCGTAAAGACTACAATTTATTTTTGGAGTTCTCCTTTTGCTTTAAAAGAAAACAGCTTTCTCGGTCAGCATGCATTGCTAACAATTTACAAGCTTTATAATAGTGCTTATTTTATTTGCCATTGCACAATATTGAGAATTTTTAAACTTCCGTAGATTTTTTTTTTTTTGAATGCGAACAATTACATTATAAGATTTGAAAAATAATTTTTTGAATGCGAACAATTACATTATAAGATTTGAAAAATAATTACATGGAGAAAATTTATACTGTTATTTTTTATTAGTATCTTCTCGCGATAAAATTGCACGCTGCAGTTCGATTTCACTTATTTTTCACTAACTTGAAAACCTGCTGCCACTGCATTTGTGTCATTTGCATTTATAATTTCTAATGGATTAGAATTCAATTAAAATGTTTAGCATGACTTTCTAGAAAAACAGTAGTTTATTGAAAGATTTCATTTTAAATATTTTAACAATCAATTTTTCATTTGACAATAATAAAAACTATTTTAAAGACCCCAACATAAGTGATTGTAAATTTTTTTAGATTAATTAAAAAATTTAATTTTATCAGATTTTATATCGTAGTCTTACTTAGCTAATTGAAAGGCATTTTTTAAATTTTCTACCTTATCATATCAGGCGTTAGTCATAAAGAATTTTACACATTTGTCATACTCTTTATTAAGTTATTGCCAACTGAGAAACTTATATTCAAAATAAAGAAAAAATATTTTTTTAGCATTTATCTCATTCGTGAAGATTGAATTCATTTTCAATATGGTACAAAGTTCTTCTCGCGATGTTTTCATATTTATTATAATTATTCGTTACACTGGTTTTTTTTTAAATAACAAGAATTGTTAACAAAGAAAATTTTTCTTTTGTACTACCTTATAGAGCTGGTCTATTTGGTACAAAAAGGTAATTTTTTATTACACTGTTGTAATGTAATTTGAGTCTATTACATTTTAGATTGTGAATATATTACATTTATTGTATTCCTCTCACTTTTTCAATGACCTTTTCCGATCATGTATCGTGCATCATTAAGAATAACAAATTATTCCTTTTATTTTCTACACAGTTGTTTATTTACGTTTTTTTCTATTTAATTATTTAATTTTTTGTACTCTTTTATTTTTGATGATTGATTTTGTTTATTGTCGTTCACGTACTGCAGCTTTGTATTACGTAAGAACGCTTGGGGATGTATTAAAACCTTACGAATTGCTACAATTCTTTATGTAACGCTTTTTTTTACATAATTTTACAAATAATTTTTTTTTATATTCTTTGGAGTTGCAATTATAATAATTTTACATTTGTAGAATTGTAAAAAGTTTGATTTTTTTGGTGAAAATTCATAACGTTACCACCTGAAGACAAAAGCATTAAGAAAAATATTATAATTTTTTAGATTTTCTTTTTCTAAAACATAATAGCTCCGATCTATGGTATCAAAAAAGTTTTGGTCTGTCTTTACAATTAGAAAACCGTACTGTTTGAAAAATATTGTACAATTGGTTTAATCTGTAAATATAAATGAGAAAATAACAGTTTCTTGCACTGAAAAATTGGTTTGTATCGTGTACAATATGAATTGTTGACTGTATTAAATGAATTGTACAGGATGCAGTTCAAATTGCTGGTAATAAAGTTTGTAAACGATACAATTATTCAGATTTTAAGTGGTACAATCCATTGTCAGTCTAAAGAAACTGTATTGAAAGTTAAAACTTCTTAAAATTATTTTCCTATTTATTATTTCTGATGGTGATGATGTTATAGTTTTGATATCTATCTTTGTGCTAGTGTGTTTTTCATTGTCGTAACTGATTCCATCATTGTAATGGTACTATATCATTTACTGCATTCCATAACGTGACTGTATATGTTTACGAATGAACCACCTGATGGTGTACAAATGTCAACATTTAATTAATGCTCCATCGCACTTTAAAAACCCGCATGTTCTTTTTGAACGTTCTCTTTAAGTTCCATAAAATTGCAGATGTTTTGGTAAATTTGTCACACGAACAAGTTTTGTATTCGTTTTCACTTCTACGTGTATTGCTTACGGTACAGGCAGTACCATCTGACCTATTATCTTACCTGGCTCTGTTGTTTTTTTTTTTTTATTTTTGTGTCCCACTAAATGTTTTCAAAATCTGTTGCAATGATATTTTCTCAATATTTGTCAGTTTATTTGCTTACCTGTCACTTGAACGTGAGTTGGACTCCACATTTCGACAAGAAATGCTAAAATCCACTATTTAGAATCTCAAAATCATCGAGTCACACACGTATTTTACTGGAAAATGTGTAATAACTGTATAAATTCTTAGGTACACAACACTAAAAGTGATGACTTGACAATGATTTCAATCATAATGCACTTGATGAATGAAATACTGTTTAAAGTATGACAATTATTTTAGAAATTTCAGTAAATTTTTTGGAATAAAAAGAAAATTTTTCAATGCAAAAAACACTGTGAATTGATGACGAGAGTATAGCTGCCACTAGCTGTCAGAACGTTCGAAACACCGCTACTCCGTATCACGACAGCATAACATTAAATTTACCTTGTGCGCATTTTACGTGCGCAGGAAATATTGAGGTGTTCAGGAATGTAGTGAAGACAATTCTAACCCCGTTTTATTTCGATATTTTTTATTATTAAATTACAGTTTTTAATTCTTTAATATTCAAATTATTCTCCAATGAACTAGAATTTTTTAGTTTGAATACCAGTTGTGTTGAGATCAATTTTATTTTTCGATTATTGTTTAAGTATAAAATAAAATTCTGTTTCATTATTTCAATAAAAACTATTTAAAAGGGTAAAGATTATTAAAAATAATAATAGGTATTTCGAAAATAATTTACAAATTCGATTTATATTCGTTTATTTTGCTTAAATTACATTAAAAAACTTGTAACTACAAGACACTGCTTATGTTACAATCTTGCTTGTAAGTTATTCGAATAGATGTTCTTTAGGGGCGAAATGCTTCCATTAATTAAGATAATTTATTCTCAAAATCCGTCTTAAAATAATAAAATTTGTACACTAAGTAAATCTATTTTAAATCAGAATATATTTTTGAAACTAAATTTTAATCATTTTTATTGCATGTTTACAGATGACTTGAAGACATCTGCGTGAAGTAAGCAGCGTTCCTGTTCACGTGTTCGTCCAAAACAATTTTGAAAAAATGGGAAGAATTCTTGCCGTGCATCCACAATTTTCAACTAAGTGTAGTTTCTTCATTTGTTCTGGTTCAAAAGGAGGATAAACAGGAGTAAAAAGAGCATCACAATATATCATGTCGACGAAGGTAATCCACGATTGGTAAGTCCCTCTTGTCTCAAATTTGCTGGAGATGTCAAGTTGTAACCGATTTATAAAATTAATGTATTTAATTAATTAATTTTTGTGAATCTTTCAATTTATGGGTCGTCTACACATTACGTCACACTATTGATGTCCTTTTTCATTGGAGAGGAACAAAGGACATTCGTCATTTTGAAGATGAAAACTGCTGTCATCGCATCTTCCTACCTAACACGGAAATTCTCCGAAGTAAGTTTTCTTTTTCATTAGTTTATTTTTCAATACGTGATTTTCAATTCAAATTACGTCGTGTATTTTGATAAATATTAGCATCAGTTTTTGAAAGTACTTATATCATTCTTTTTTTATTTTTCCAGTCCATGCCAAAAGAACAACCTGAAGGACAGGAAGGATGTGGACGAAGAAAAGCGGCCCCTGCATATTGCCGTATTATTCAAAAGAATGGGAATTTGAAAA